>WNNG01000140.1:0-122955 GCA_018208015.1 Medicago ruthenica
ATATGTTTTCTTGTATGCTTTGCAATGGTGGTAAGTAATGCTGAGCCTTTCACTTCTATTATAGAGTTATTGGTCTCTTGTAGCCGTTGGAGGGTGACCAATGGTCTTATGCCATGTGTCCTGGGCCCCCACTGACTTTTACTTGAAAATCTGGGTGAACATTCTGAACTTCAGAATGTTGTGGTGTTCTTGAGAATACTTCAGAACATTGTTGCATTCTTGATGATCTTCATCTGGGTTCATCATGTATGAATGAAGATATGAGTTTATGGGTTCATCATATGTGTCTCATATGATTTTCTGGGCATTATCCATAAGTAGTGACTTTAACACAGACATCAAAATGTTGCTGAATAATACTTTCCCAGATTTGCCTTGGAAACAGTGCAGGACAGATAAAGTGGAATTGTCACTTCATGCCCATGCTTTAGGGGATTTTGCTGGTCTTGTACAGTACCAACTCCCTTATGTGTCAAAATCTTATTGATTCTGACTTGGAGATTGTAATCTTGCTTTTGCTTTACTTTTCCAACCACTCTACAATTGCTGTCAGAATTAAAGCATGTGCTGTATTGAACTTTCTGAACTCCGAAAGTTCCTTTTGTTTTACTTAGGATGATTTGTAAGACTTCCATTTAATGTAATCAAATCCTAATAGTAAAACATCAATGAAGTGCAGTAATTTAAACATCTAGGATTATATTCCCTTTTGGAATATTCCTATCAATTCAATGTTCATAGTCTTAAATGAACATTGAATATCCTTTTTGACATTAATCTTGTAAATGCCTTTATTGCTTGATTGATCCATGCAATTGTACTTTCCTGGACATTTATTCATGTCACGTGTGACTTGCATGTTCTTCATAATGTTCTTGAGTTTCTGGGCTTGTGTAAGAACAACCTTATGACCAAGCTTCTGAACTGTGATCAAGCTTCTGAACTATGTCCCAGCTTCTGAACTATGTCCCAGCTTCTGAACAATGTCCCAGCTTCTGAACTATGTCCAACCTTCTGAACTCTTGTTTAACATTCTGAACTCTGACTGAGTTCTTTATTCTTAATGATCTTTGATTCCTTTTATCTTGGTATGGTTCATACTTTGTTCCTGTCTTAGTTAATCACTCAAGAACACATTAAATACCAGGAACTATCAAAGTCCATTAATCCTTTAATCACCATAGATGTCTTTAGTGATTTCTTGATCCAACGTCAAATTTTTTTCTGCATATGATATGTTCATATCACATCTGTTCTTGTATGTTCTTGGTGTGGACATTGAATTTTGGGTTTGCTCTAACGAACCTTCTGAGCAACCTTCTGAACAACCTTCTGAACTCCTTCTGGGTTCATACATATGAACTTCAGAATGTTTCTTCTGGGTTCCTTCCTTTTTGACGGTTGTACTTTATGCTGAACATTCTGATGTTCTTAAACATTCTAATGTTCTTCAATACTTTGAACCTTATGAAGGTTGTTTATTTATTCCCTTCAAAAACTACTTGAAGCATATAAATGAGAGATCATTTGTTTTGACAAACAAGATGATTCTTTCTTTGAAGTCCAAAAGAATATTTCTTTGCATCATTGCTTGTAACCGATGGCTTTAAATATTCTTGTTTATCCATGAAGCAATCCTTTAATATTTCTGGAAATATTCTGGGTTAATTGTTCATGATCAATATGAACTTCATTCATATGAACATTCTGAACTCTGTTTATATGAACATTCTGAACTCTGAACTTCTTATCCTTAGAAGCTTTAGAAGTGTGATACTTTGAGGAGGTTCTGAGAATCTTCCTAACTTGTATGCATATTTTCTATTATCTTGTTTACCCATGGAGGATCTTCAAATCTTATAACATAAAACTCAATGTGAGTTTTGTCACATAACTTCAAGCACCTTCTTGTGTAGCTTGTGATGTAAGTTCTTCCATCATGATTCTTGAGCTATGAATCTTCATGGAGATATGATACTGCTGTTTCAACTGATGATATACTCATTCTTTCATTGCGGAGTAGATATAATGCACTTATTGATGTGGGTGGCTTCTAGCTTATCCACTTATGTGATTCCTGTTCTTATAACAAAAACTCAAGTGCAAACATCAGTAGATCACCATTCATAAAACTTATCATTTATTCCACGAGGTTTGTTATCATTAAAACATTCATCAAAAAAGATTTTTGCTTCAACAGTAGAATGGTAGTATGCCACATAAAGATGTCTATCTATCACTGCTCTAATGCATAGATCATTGTGAATGTTACTTTTGAAGTGTATAATGCAATACTCTTTTCTTTCTCTCTTCTTTTCTTCTCCTTCTCTCCATCATCTTTATTCTCCTAATATATTACTCAGAAAAATAAAATAAAATAAGTTTTTTATATAGGTGAAATTACTTAACTAATAATCTTGCTTATGATAAATATTTACCGAAAGCCCGAACAAACCCTTTGCTCTCTCTCTCTCTACAAGTGCTTTGTCTCCTTTCTCTCACCGAATGCTGCCTCTTCTCTCTCGGTCGATGCCTTTTCTTCTTTTCTCTATTCTCATTCTCCATGTGCAGCATTGTCGGTGCCCTTCCCTTTTCAGTATACAATGATCCTCTCATGTCTCATCTCTTTCTGTTAGGTAAATATTGATTTCTATTTTCTCCTCCTTTCTTTTTACCCCTTTTGTGACTTGGATAATATAATTTTTTTTCCTTATGGGCCTCAATGGGGCCGGGTATTTTTTGCTATTATTTTTTCTACCTTATGTGTTTCTCACGTACTTTATTTTTTTTTTAAAATACTCTTCAGATTTTAAAATCCGACCACATTCAAACTAAGTTTGGATTTTATAAACCGAAATATGCTTATGTATAATCAGCAATCAGAATCTCTCTCATTTCAGCAGTTTTGAATTTTGCTTTTAAAACAATCAAAAAACAAAGTAAAAAATGATAAAAACTTATCAAATAAAATCATAAAAATATAAAAATACCACCAAAAAATTCTAAAAATCAAATAAAACTAATGAAATTTTTTTCGGATTTTTTTGAGAATATGAAAAATTTAAAAAAAAAATTAAAAATGGGTCTAAATGATGTAATTTTGGATTTTGAGGGGCGGAGTTCCGTAAGATGTCCCTTTCACGGGAGTCTTGATCCTTGATTTTTTTCTAGGGAAGTTTCAGAGCAATCTGATCAAGTAGCCTGAAAACCAGATTTTTGACTAAGAACAGCTAACAATGACCTAAAACAGAAGGATGAGGGTTATGAAGATTAATATTGTCTTTAAACTGGTTATCCATGTTATAAACAGACTCAAAATGTGTGCTGATATAGTTCAGATTATATAATCCGAACTGTTTTTCCCCTGAAAAGGGGTGTTTATGGGGTGTCCGGATTATATAATCCGAAAAAAAATGAATGAACGCGCCCTATTTTTTGAGGTTTTCGGATTATAAAACCTGAATTGGTGAAAAAACTCATTTTTTCCACCCCATAACAAAGGAAAAACTCAGCTCGGATTCTAAAATCCGAAAATCACATGGACATTTTCGGAAAAAAAAACATAGGGTGCGCGAGAAGGTGATAGAGTGAAAAAAGTAAATGCCATTATTTTTTGTCAGTGTCGAGTCTCGAGGCCAATTTCATTGGTTTTTTTATAGGCAATGGACGTGACTTTGATACCAATTGGATTATTGCACAAACCCAAATAAAGTGTAGGTATAGAGTGGGTTTGCTTGTGGAAAATTGCTCTTCTCCCAATCAAAATTGTTAATTTCCGCATAAACTACAAAAAATAACTCTCACGTGAGTTAGCTCACGTTCGTTAAAACCAACGTAAGTTAACTCACGTTTGGTAACAACCAACGTGAATTAACTACCGTTGAAAATAAAAAAAAATTCCCCACGGCACTTAAGTCCCGCTTCTAATAATAAACCACTTTAATACATGTCTATTTTCGGTCTTTGTTTTATTTAAAAAGCGGTTCTTTATAAGCAAAGATTTGTATTGTAAGTTTTGTTAACAAGTAGTATTATGTATAAAAAATTAATAAGTATTTTTATAATATTGATTAGCAATTAGTGTACTTGTTTTTTTCTTCTCTTATGTATAGCTTCCATTTGGCTATGTTTTCATTTCATAAATAAATCTGTGACTAAAATAAATAAATAAATAAAAATATACCAGTGGAATGTGATGATACTTATTACCACCTGGTCATCAAGATGAAAGAGGTAATTTTTAGTTTGGTCCTGGTCAATAGCATAAAGTTTGACCACGTCATGGATTATTATATTAAAAGTGACCATCTTATAATTAGGATCTTCTTCCTTACTGAAAGAATATACTCGAGTGAGTGGTTACTCATTTGAATTCATGTAAATTTATATATAGTGTTTATTATTAGTGTGTGTTAAAGTGGTTTTAAATTAGCGGGACTTAAGTCCCCTAGGATTTTTTTTTTGTTTCAACGCATGTTAACTTATGTTGGTTGTTACCGAACGTGAATTAACTTACGCTGATTTTAGCGAACGTGAATTAATTCACGTAGGGGTTATTTTTTATAGTTTATGTGGGAATAAACAATTTTTATTGGGAGAAGAGCAATTTTCTTGCTTGTGTTTATAGTGTTAAATCCCATGGTCCAAAAGCTTGAACAAATGAACTAAAACTCTTCGGCCCTTATAAACATCTTAGTTTTTAGGCTTTTACTTTTTCACCATATGGCATTTTCGCGTGCCCTATTTTTTTTTCTCAAAATACCATTTGTCCGGATTTTATAATCCGGACACAATTTGGATTATAAAATCTGAAACATTCTTAAGCTTTTGGAATATAGAGAACATTGAAGATGTTTGTGAAATCTCTGTGAAACTACACTTCGGATTTTATAATACGAAATCCTTTTAGACATTTCGATTTTGTATTATATAATCTGAAACATGCTAAACACCCCCAAAAAACATAACTTTGGCGTAAAAAATGTAAAATAATGACCAGTTCGGATTATATAATACGAAATGTCATCAAACATTCCAGATTATATAATCCGAAATGTATCAGTGCAGAAACAGAAGCTGTGTTTTTTGTCTCATACATACAGATTATGTAATCTTGTGAAATAAACATGCATTCTTGAATAAATGACAAAAAATGTTGTAATTGAAACGATAAGAAACAACACAACACAATTTTCAAACATTAAAATTATTACTAAAATTATCCGAAATAATACAAACCAATTGTTCAGACATAAAATTCAAAATTAATCATTACAACACCAAAAAACTAAAACTAAGTGAAACTAAGCCCCGCCACCCCTATCCCCAACAGCACGCCTACGGCGATAAACTCGCCCTCCATGAACCTCAGTCAAGATAGCCTCTAAATGGCGCCACTGATCAGACCCTTGCTCTACCACACCACTGGCCATGGCGGCATATACATGGTCTCTGATACGATCCAACATTCCGGTCAGCACCAGGTACCCCTGCTCAGCAGCAATCTCATCAAGGGCCTCAGGCTCGGGTGGCCTCGGGACCTGGACAACCTTGTCTGGAAGAATGACACGTGGATGTGAGATGGTATAAAACCATTTGATATATGCATGTGAAGTCTCTACACCAGTCATAGCAGCGAGCCCCAAGCCCCGGGTTGTCAGCATATGATCAAGGTAATGCGCATATCGGTGGTTGATCTCCGTCAAGGTCGTCTGGGGAGATGCACTGTCGCATGGATGTCTGGGGACAATCTGGAGATACCCAGAGTAAAGGCTGTAACAGCCCGATTTTTAGGATTTATTTATTTAATTATTTTATGTGTGCTTAATTGTTTATTTTGGTGATTTATTGAATTTTGGGAGTTGAAGGGTATTTTAGTAATTTGGGGGAGTGGCATAATTGTAATATGTGAGAAATTCAGAATTTGAAAATAGTGGTGTATAAGTGATTTAGAGGGGGGTGTGAGCTTAGCAAAAATGTAGTGTTATTTTTAGTGTCATGAGAAATGACTAAGCCCATTAAGGTGAGTTAACATAACCCATTAATATTTAAGAGAATAGTGCAGTGTTATTTCATTAGGTTTTCTCATTTGTCACAAAACAAGAGAGAGGTAGAGAGAGAAAACAAGAGAGAAACTTGGAGAAGAGGAAGGAGAGGAATCTAGAAGAACTAAAGGGGTAGATTGTTGATTTCAAGTGGGTTAGCAAGAGAAGTGAAGAATCAAGGTAAGAGGGAAGATTATCTTCATTAATTGGTTTTAATAAGCTTGGGGTATATTTGGGAATTGTAGCTTATGATTAATTGTTGCTGAATTGTTGTGATTTTCGTGATCATTTTTATTGATTAAATTAAGCATGTCAAAACTTGATAATTCCATGCTTTCTTCATCTTAAACTTCATTTTTCATTAGGTTAATTTGATACTTTGATGAATTTTGATGTTTGTGATGATTAATATGATGATTAAGTGCTGTTTGTTGATTATGTAATTGATTATGAGTATATGTATGTAATTTGTTTGAGAAACTGAAGTTATGTGGGATAAGTTGTGAATTAAGTGATTTTGTGAAAAGTGCTTATTTGACTGAATATGCTCAATTTGTTGTTGTTATTATGTGTTAATGTTGAGGTTATGATTGTGAGCATAAGACTATGTTTATTATGTGGTTTGCTGTGAAATAAGTTGTTGTTGTTGGTGTTTTGGTGAAATTAACTTAATTAAGTGAAAATGATTATGTTGTTGAAATGATTAAGTTGTTGATAAATTGATGTTAAGATGTGTTCTATAATTTGTTATGATATTGGGTATGAGAATGTCATGTTTGTATGAGATTTGAAGTGATAAATTCATGGTTAAGTTGTGATTATGTGTTATGTTGAAGTTTTGGAAAAATGGATAGAAATCATGATTTTGGGTGTGTAATTGGTGTTATGAAGTGGTGAAAGTGTTAATTATAAGTGTTTTGATCATGAGCAATGATTTGGAATGATTTGGATGTGTTGGGATTGAATTAAGTGATTTAGAAGTGATTTTGGGTGAAAACGTGTTTTAAAAACTGATTTCTGGTGGCTGACTGTTGTTATTATCGTGCCACGAGAGAGACCATCGTGCCACGATGTTGAGCCCAGAATTTGGTGTTCTGGCGCTGGAAATATTGTGCCACAAGGGGGACCATCGTGCCACGATGATGAGACCAGAATTTGGTGTTCCGGCCCTGGAAATATCGTGCCACGAGGGGAAGCCATCGTGCCACGAAATGGTCATGACAGAAACCCAATTATGCTTTCACTTGGTTTTTTTACCATTTTCCGTTTTGAACTGGGCTTCGGTGTAAATATGGAAGTTGTAGATATGGATGTTAGATTTCATATGACATTAGTTTGACTTCATTTAGATTTCTAGAATTTGAGTCATGAGTAATATACTACACATAGGTCATGACACGTTTTTCGTGAAAACTTCCGCATACTTTCCAATGAACCATGAGACATCCTTATAATTAACAATGAGTCTAAGGGAGCTTTTAGAGCCAATAAATGAGTATGTATTGATGGAGTTTCAATTCATAATGATGTGCTGTGAGTGATTAATGATGAGAATGTGATGAGTAAATTAGTGATGGGTTAGTGTAGCTTTGTTTGAATAAAATTTGTGATGTGAATATGTGAATGATGTTATTGATGATATGTGAATAAATGATGATGCTATATGCTAAGTGATGAAGTGATGACGATGTTTGATTAAATAATGATGAAACATGTGATGTATTAAGTGACGATGTTTGATCATATGAAAGTTTATATGATAAGTGATGATGTTAATAAGCGACAATGTTTAATCATATGAGAATATATGATAGTGATGATGATGTTGTTGTCGAGTCTTATGTGTACTTGATGTGAGTCGAATATATGATCATGCATTCATTCATGAGTCAAGTCCAGTGACGATGGTACATTTAGTGTATAAAGTGACGATGGTATATTTAGTATACAAAGTGACGATGGGATTACTCGGTAAGTTCTGATATCAAAAAGCGATGATGTTTGGTACCACATGCATTTAGAGTCGTCTAGGAACATTGCCTAAGTATGAGTCTTATGTATTAATGTGTTGATGAGAATTTGTGCATCTAATTGGTAAATGTGTATCGAAGATGTGATGTGATGAATTGTCGTAATTGACTTGATATTTGTTTATCGATGAAGGTATGAATGGTATGAAACACCCAATCCTGCAACAAAGTAAACAACATATAAATATACAAACAATGAAGACATAGAAATGAATAAATATACAAACATATTTATTTATACCTGCAACAAAGATAAGTAGTCTGCAAGATGCCTGGTCTTGTAATGACAGACATTAATCAGCTCGTTGTACAAGTTTGCAAGGACATCATCTCCCATGCATAATCAGAGACAAGTTCCAAATCTCTGAAGTACCTCAAGTAGGCAACATCCACATTAGAGCTGTCAAAACGGGCTACCCGGCCCGTTTCGGGCCGGCCCGAACGGGTTGCGGGCTTTTTAGGGCCGGGCTAAAAAGCCCTGTTTAAATTCGGGCTCGAATTTAAGAGCCCGAGCCCGGCCCTATACGGGCTCCCGGGCTCCCGGGCCAGCCCGCACACCAGTTTTTTTTTTTTTTTTTTAAAAAAAAAACTTTTTAAAAAAGCAATTTTTTAATTTGGAAGACGGGCGTTGCGTTCAATGTTGTCTCTGTTTTCTTGGCCTTCATTTTCTGAATCCAGAAGACAATCCCAAGCTTCTGGTTGGAATTTCTTGAGAATGGCCTTTGAAAAATTCCACCAAGAAATAATTGGATTTCTCTCCTTCCAAGAAATCCACCAATCAAGAGCATCTCCTCTCAACGCAAATGCAACAACCCACCGAAGTTTCATCTCTTCACTCATTCTTCTTGACCCAAAATATTGTTCTGCCTGGATCTGCCACCAATAGGCCTCCTTTCCATGAAATCTTGGAATCAATTCTACTGCCATCTTCACAGAATATTCCTGGATCAGAATTAGGCGGAGACGAAGGCGGAGACGAAGGCGGAGACGGCGAAGACGGAGCGACTAAGGCTGAGAGAGTGAACTGAAATGGATCTGCTGCTGATGAACTTGGAACCGTGGGTGGAACTTGGAAGTGAAGTGAAAGTGAAAGTGAGAGTGAGGGAGAAGTGAGAGTGGGTGAGAAGTGAGAAGTGAGAGTGGGTGGATCTGCTGCTGATGAACTTGGAACTTGGATGAAAGTGAGAGACGAGTGAGTGAGAGTGTGAGAGAGTGAGAAGAAGTGAGTTTTTCTGGGCTGGGTCGGTTTATAAAAGCCCAACCGCAAAGTGTAATTTTCCCGGGCTGCCGGGCTACCCGTAGCCCGAACGGGCTAGCCCGAACGGGTTACGGGCTTTTTCGGGTCGGGCTAAAAAGCCCTGAATTCATTCGGGCTTCAATTTTTAGGCCCAAGCCCTACATTTTTTTCGGGCTTTCGGGCCGGCCCATACGGGCTGGCCCGTTTTGACAGCTCTAATCCACATAGCGGGCACTCTTGTCATTGAAGAGCGTGAGACGCACCAAGTATAGCAAATATATGTGGAGAGATTGGTCCCCACTTCTTCTGCATCTCAACCAAATCACCAGCATGGTAGGCCTCATGTGCCTCCTAAAGATGCTCCTTGAAAGCAACCTTCAAGAAGCTAAACTGAGCATGACTCCCTTTTGTCTTCTTTACCTCGGTACACGCCTCCCCCGCATCAACCCCCCAACAACTCCATCATCAACTCAACAGCCTCAGTCTTAGTCATACTCTCGTGGGACAAGAGCATACCCTCAAATGGGGAGATGCAGCAAACAAGACACATCATCAAGTGTCACTATCATCTCCCCAATCGGAAGATGGAAGCTCGAGGTCTCCTCGTGCCATCTCTCCATAAATGTCGAACATAGGCCGTGGTCAATCTGGCTGTAGCCAGTATCCAGCAGCCACTGAAGACCGGTGGCTCTCAGTCCATCCTTTAACCATTGTGGTGTCATCCGCATCCTGTTTGGTTTGTGAATTGCCTTAATTTTCTTCCCGTTGTTGACACACTTTAAATTGTCACGCCACTGCAAAAATTAAAAACAAAAATTTAACATCAGTTTCACAGTAATCGGAATAATACATGACAATAATTAACAACAATTTACAATCATTAAAACAACATAGAAATTCAATTTTCATTAAGCTAAAAAGTGTAGTGTCTTACCACTCCATCAGCCGTCATCCTAGCCACGTGAACATGGTACTTCGTCAATATCGTCAAGCCGTGTGGGCCACCAGGATAGTCCTCAAACTCCTCTGGCTCTGACACACGGTTCTTCTGCTCATCATCGTCCACCTCCTGGTCACCCTCCACCTGCTCCTCCATCTTTATATGAGGCTCGTACTGTGGCTCAGCATAGTTCCCCTGGGAGGTTCCCTCGCCATCAGCATCGGTACGGTGTGCCGTTCCCCTTCCCCTGCCCCTACCCCTGCCACGCCTGGGTTCTCCTCCCTTCGCTTGCAACCTATCCATATGTTCCCTCCTAACAGAAGCATGCATTATTGTTCTTTGACCCCTTGTGCGATCAACAGGTTGTTCCATACCTGTAACATGCATAAAAGGGTTAAGTACTATCAACAAAAATACACAAAAGTCAAAAAATCTTCATACTGGTACAATTCGGATTATAAAATTGAAACTTCAACAATCCGGTTTCAATTTTATAATCCGAACTGCTTCAGTGCTCAGAAAAAAAATTGAACTCAAAGGCTTGCATGCATAGGGAATGAGACCTAACCTTCAGTTTGATGTTTGATAAAACTTGAAATATGATGATTTTGAGCAAGATTCGAGTTGTTCTTGCATATACATATATATATATATATATATATATATATATATATCGAAAGGGTTCGGATTATATAATTGAAACTGGTTCCGGATTATATAATCCGAGGGGCATTTTGAAAAGAAAAAAAATAGGGCGTGACCTCATAGGGTGGGAAAAGTAATAGTCTAGTTTTCATTGTTCCCTCCTATTAGAGTGTTTCATAGTTTGTGTTTATAGTGTGGAGGCCCATTATCCAAAAGTTCAAACCAATAATTCCAAACTCTCCATCACTTATATACACCTTAGTTTTCTTTGTTCCTCCTATGTGGGACTTCTTTAATTTCCAGCAATCCCCCTCAAGTCCAAACAAGACTCTCTCTAGATATTTTTGTTGTTCGCTTGTAACTTTGATTTTCCATAATATTAGAAAGGATTGAGATTTAGAATTGTTCATTGTTGTTATGAACTTCAATGATTCTGATACATCTTTTCTAAATTGCATATTTAAAAAAAAAAATCAATCATCAACACTTTCAAACACTTAAGAAAAGTGCCCTTGATAATGACAAGTCCATGTGGATTGATATTGTTATCACAACGATATAGTCGTACACTTGTGGGCGTATCAAGTGTTTAGCACCATTATCGGGGACTTGTTGAATTATTGAGTTAATTTTTTCCCACTACGTTTAGTTTAAAATTTTATTTTGTTTTGTTTACTTTATCTTTTTCTTATCTTGGATGTGGAACTCGAAGTCTTGGGGTCATTGTTCAACTAATACCCGAGATCGAGAGATTTCTCCATCAAAGGAGAAGAAAACAATCACCGGTGTTTCTAATGGCTCAAATTCAATCTTTAAAGGACTATGTCTCACCCACCCACCGTTACATATCCACGACGAGTCTTTGTATGAGGCTTGGAAATGGTTCAAGGAGATATTGTTGTCATTCCATTATTATGACCTAGAAAAATGGTTGGATAGTGCATACCATTAACAACGGGTTTTCCTACATTTTTTTTTTCTAACATTTTTATCAACAAATTAACATGTTCACTAACTATATTATTTTACTAACATTTTTATTACTAACCATAATATTTTTACTAACAATTTAAATAAATAAGAAAAACTAACCAGAAATAATATAATCTGACGAAAAAATTGCAAGCAGGAAAAGCAACAACCACAATAGAAAATGAAACCATAATATTAACAATTTGATGATAGACACCCCTTTTGCAATACCTCAATTTACACCTCGTATGTGGCACTTGTTTTAATTTGTTTTAATGGCCTTTTGTTTTACTAATCCATAAAAATATAGAAACTAAAACTACTACGAATTTCTCTCTCATCAAGCTAACCTTCCTCTTTCTTCTCCAATCAACTCCTCATCCACCTTCGTCGTTCTCTCCTCGTCACCTACCGTCTTGATGCCGAACCCATTCTCTCTTATTGAATCTCCCTCCTTCATTTTTCATCTCCGATCTTGACGCATAACCCATTCTCTCTCACTAAACCTCCATCTCTCTTCTTTCTTTCTCTATTTCACTGAACCCATAATCATTTTGGAATCAATGAGAGATGAAGTTTTCGACCTTGGAGAATAGAGGGGTGGTGGTGGTGCCTGGTGGTGAGAAATGCGGTTCAAGAAAGTAATTTGTTTGACCTTCCAGTTGTCGGTTAGAAATGAATTTGGGCGTATGTAGTGAGTGGATCCGTTTTATATATAAAACTATGTATTTTTGACTTAAAAGTATTTTTATATTAATTAAAAAGAGATTTCTCAAAATCATATCTTACCTAATATGTACAAATTTGTACATATATTTAATTAAAAATGTGTACATCAATTTAAGGATATCAATCTCATTGATAGAATATGTACAAATTTTTGTGTAAAGAAAAGAGGAAATTCATTCTAATTAAAAGACATTAAATTAAATGATTATAAATTTCAAAGACTTAAATGCACTTTAAGTCTCTCTTCCTTAAAAAAAACGTCTCTCTATTTTCAAAAAATTACGTAGCGGTCTCTTCTTTTAAAAACCAGTTTTTTGGTCCCTCTATTTTATTTTATTTTATTTTTCTTCGGAAATTTGGTTTCCTTTCGCATTTTTGTGTCATTTTTTATGATGTTGCTTATTCATTTATGACGTGACAACGTTTATTAGGCCACTCCGAATATATACTTCACCAATTATATCTCTGATAAGCGTTACCACATCATAAATATTTAAAAGGACACATCATCAAAAAATCGAATGTTGAATGATCTTAAGAGTTCATAAACAACAACAAAAAATGGATACACTCAGCTCTGACACACCAATAGTTGCTGATGATAGCGAAAACTGCACCGACAGTGACAACGACGGTGTCTCAATATCATAAATTGAGTTACTCGACAAACCCACACCAACTCCTTTAGGACAAGAATTGTTTGCAATAAACATTGAGCTTTCTATTTCTTCGCTAGGAACCATAAAATAAGCTGCCTATGGTGGATTATGAAAATGATGTTCAACAACAATTGATAAAATTGTACAAAATAATAAATACAATTGCTATAATATACAATATTTTTTAATAAAAAACTAAAAATTTATAAAAGACAAAATTGTTTAAAAAAATTAGATCAATTTCTAGCCCATACTGTTTGACACAGGTATCATTATGTTTGAAGTATTATATTCTTCAAAAAACACACAATGTTTTATATAGATTTAGTATCATTAAGTCCAGAGTTTTTTATTCCCAAAAAATATGGGGGTTTCATATAGTCTTGGTATAACCAAGTCCAAAGCTTTATGTTCCTAAAAAACACAAGAGGATAGAGTTTCATATAGTCTTGGTATAATTAAGTCTAAAATTTTATACTCCTAAAAAACATGGGGCTATATACTTTTATATAATTGATGCCATTAAGTCTAAATTTTTATATTTCTCAAAAAGATGGGGTTATAAAGTTTTATGTAACTTTGTTAGCATTAAATTCAAGGTTTTATATTCCTAAAAAAACACGGGGCTATATAATTTCATATTGCCTTGGTATAATTAACTTCAATGTTTGATAGTCATAAACAAACAAAATAATTTGAGGGACTATAGATAGAATTTCATATTTCTAAAAAACATGAGGAGGCTATAGAGTTTCATGAAGTCTTTTATATTATTAAGTTGAATGTTTGATATTCATAAAAAACACGGAGAGCTAAATATTTTCATATAGCTTTGATATAATTAAGTTTGAAATTTTATATTTCATGCAACATAGATATCATTAAATCTAAAGTTTTATAATATTAGAGTTTGTTTCTCAATATTTGGTTTCCTGTAACCTATTAAGTTTATGATTAAACCTTGATAATTCATGTTTACAAATATTAGTTTACAATTTCCTCAAAAAAAAAATATTAGTTTACAATATATTGGTTAATGTGTTAAAAAAAACATAATACTTCGATTATTTTACTATGACTCTAAAAAGTTCAAAAGTTGTATGTTTTAGTGAATAACATTTTTTAGTTAGTTTTGAAAAAAAATAACTACAAGAGGTTCGGGGTAGGTTTAACGTTGTTTGTAAAAACTGTTTGTTTATAATTACTAGATTGATGACCCGTGCGCCGCACGGGTCTTATGAGCTGGAATACAATTGCTAAAAATCAAATACAATAATTTTTTTAAAGTACAACATGGGAAGATAATATTGTACGAAATACTAAAATGACACATATAGTAAGTGTGGTTTGATCATCACATTAAACATTACGAAATACTTCCTCATAGACGACGTTAGAGGTAATATCAGCATCTTCACCATCTTCGTCTGTGATTAATATCCTCAGCCCTTCTCTTGAAGTCACCCTAGATACAACAACATACAATTGCCCATGTGAAAATATAGGTGTTGGAAGGTATATGCCCACATTTTTAAGTGACTGACCTTGACTCTTGTTAATAGTCATTACAAATGATACAGCCAAAGGAAACTGCCTTCTTTAAAACTTGAAAGGAATTCTCATATCCGATGGAGTTAGAGATAATCTGGGTATAAACACTTTGTAACCAACATTACTTCCAGATATTACCTTCCCCTCGAGCACATATCTTCCCATTCTAGTGATAACCAACCTGGTTCCATTGCATAGTTCATATTGTTGATCTAAATTCCTTAACAACATAACTGACACTCCAACCATTAATCTTAACTTGTGATTAGGAAGTCCCGAAGCAATGATCGTGTTTAGGAATTCGGGGGTGTGAATGTCATCAACTGCATCACCGTGAATGTTTCGTGTAACTGGTGAATCATAACTGAAATACATCTTCTCTTCACCTGGAATCATGTCCAACATGTACTCGTTGATTTTCTCAACAATAGAATTTTTTGTTGTTAATATAGCTCTATTTTGAAAGTATGTTATGTCATTCATATTTTCAAGTATATTAGGATATGTGCTTTCAACAATAGACTGAAGAGGGTCACCTGAGATTTGTATGAGCAAATCTGACGGAACAACGATTGTTTTATGCACCTCATTATCTTCCCCAATTCTTCCATCTCCTATACCAAGGATACATTCAGAAAATTTTATTTTTGCTTCAATGTCTATTTCTGACGCACCGTTTAAAAGCCTCATGTTTTTAGTTAATGTAAGAACCTCACAATAATTCCAAAGGTATGAAGAATTAATAGTAGCATGCACGACTTCTTGTCTCGTACCTTTCGGTATTACGGGTAATATTTGTCTAAAATTTCCACCAAATACGACAACTTTACCTCCAAATGGAATGTTTTTGTTCCTTTTGTCGACCTCCTTCATTACATCTCTGAAAGAGCGATCAAGTGCTTCAAAGCAAAATTTGTGCATCATCGGAGCCTCATCCCATATAATTAGCCTTGCTTGCACTACCAATTAAGCCAATGGAGTCTTTGGTTTAAGATTACACGTTGAACACTCATCAATAAGCAAGGGGATGCCAAACCTCGAATGTGCAGTTCTTCCTCCTGGAATGAGTAGCGCAGCTATACCACTCGATGCAACTATTAAAACTACGTCACCTCTAGACCTTATTGTAGCTGACATCGCTCTCCAAATAAATGTCTTGCATGTTCCACCATAACCATAAAGGAAAAACAAAGCAGGGATCTTCTTATCAACCTTTGTCATTATCTTATCGTACACACCTCGTTGCTTGTCGGTCATTGTTGCGGTTAATTTTTCATGCTCTTCAGTTGATAAACCCCTATTATAATTCATCTCATCGTGAATAAGATGGTTCTGCAGATCAGGTATCAAAGACGTGTCTGCTACTGGCATTGGAGGATAGTCATTCAAACTCTTGCCAGAGCTCTGTAGGATCATTTCAATGTCAGCCAGTGCGTATATTTTCATCTGATCTTCTGTCAACACTAAATCTGCACAACACACACATCACACAGTCACACACAGTTGCTTGAAACAACACGTTTGGAACAACAACAATATTAAACACACACACACCGATTTAATGGATGAAATATAAAAGCATAAATTTTAATAGATATAATAAACAATGGTGATTCCAATTATGCTACACACGTTTAAATAAACTTGACACATAACAGAAAGTGCACATAGACATCTGAAACATGATGCACATGCAGTACATAATTCATTCGACTAAATGAAAACAATATTTTGCATAAAGTACAGGTATATATTAAACACTTTAAATGAGTACATGCTACATGAACAAATGTTGTTGTTAAAAATATTTACCTGGAGCTCCAAGCACATGTCGTTGTATGCGTAAAATGTCATCTATCATGTTCTCCAAAGTTTTATTCCAAACGACTTCAGGTCTGGACAACTGACCTGAAACCAAGAGTGCTGGAAACAATCTTCGCATAAATGAACATGTACCCCAATGACCTGCTTCATTTATCGCTCCTATATACTCCTTATCGTCCTCTAACAGACCCATCACAAAGCAAGCTTCCTTGAAAGTGTCGTATTTTATATTATCAACGGTCTTAATTTCATCATATGACCTTGGGCCTTTGACACAATTGAGCAATGTTCTAAGATAAAATCTTTCCCCTGAACTTGGAGGAGCAAAGTGAACTCTTCCGATTGAAAACCCTCTTTGCCTGGGAGACCATCGATGTTCAGTGACTTTCCATGTAAACTTCATGGGAAACTGACTGTAGGTTAAAGATCTTGCCTCTGGATACTTCTTGTTTGCCTCCATCCACGCTAGAAATTTAGTTGAATGAACTGAAGGCTTATTAAGCACGTCTTCAATGCACTCATTGTCTTCGTACACAATAGATTGCTCGTCTTCTAAATGATAATTCAGCCTTTCAACTGAAGGCTCTCTATGGTGTATTATATCCTCCATGCAGCTTCACACGCAGACAAATATCGACAATCAAAATACATTTTGATTTCATCAAAACATTCCGAGCGGTTGCCTTCATTTTGATCATTATAAAAATTTACAGTAACGCGATCATTGCCTTTGTTTATATACTTGAACAAATACTGGATAAACCTTGTTTGGTTGCACCATTCAACATTAATATGAGCGTTGTACTTCAGCAAAAATTGTCTATTGTATGGGACTACATACCTGTTATCTGCCATATACTTCCCTTTCATTATTGATACAGCATTATCCCTTCTCCTGTACACTGGATATCCCTCTTGATCAATTATAATCCTATCAACATACTTTTTTGGAAAATGCTTAGTGCATCGGCCATTAGACATACATGGTGATTTTTTGTTTTGTCGACCGCATGGACCATGAATCATCAATGACGTTACTATATCATATAATCGAGGATCTGCGTCTTTGTCTGGAACCTCAGATAAAATAATTTTGTTTATGTCCGTCGGCTGCAATGGCCTAAATTTTGGCTTTAGGAACACCAATATATGGGCATGAGGAAGTCCACGCTTCCAGAACTCGATGGTATAGATAACTGTTGTTGAAAACAGTATATAAGTTGTAAACGTTTAAAAATATAATTAACTACCATTTAAAAATTAAATTAAAAAATATAAATAACGACTACATCGTTATGACTTCTTAACTAAACAACTACCATTTAGATAATATTGTGTTTAAATAGCATGTTGGAAACCACTATTGGACAATTTAAATTGCTTACCTGATCTTACTTCTCCAAATATATCTCCCTTTTTATCTCCTTTAGCAAATGATCGAGTTTCAACTTAAAAATTCGACATGATAGGTCAGGCCTGTCTTCCGGTCCAAGATTGTGCATTTTAAGGAAATCCACTACCTCTGGCCATTTATGATTGCATGCAAATGTTATGAACAAATCAGGACAACCAATCCATCCACATATTGCCATTGCATCTTGATAGTTCTGAATCATATATTGTGGACCACCGACAAATGTTGACGGCAACACAACCCTTTTACCTGTCGAGGTTGGATCAGTTTCACCTCTTAAAACAGCTTTGGTGAAACCTTTATACATGTCAGCCCTTAACTCCTTCTGGTGGTCTCTAGCCCATTTAATCCGAGAATACTCTATCATGATGTAAGAGTCTACCAAAAACTACTGAAACAATCGCTTAGGAAACACAATAGTTGATTTGTTTCTTTCTCTGTGTTGTACCCTGTACGCAACCCATTCTAATTGTGTAACATACTTTCTCTTCAAAACTGATTTCTTGTCTGTTTCGTTGTACTCAATATTAGGGGTGTTCATGGGTACGGGTCGACCCACAAACCCGGTAACCCAAACCGAATTATACCCATACCCGGTCAGATACGGGTCCAACCTGACCCAACCCACAAGGACCCGTTTAGATTGGTTTGGGTATTGGGTTTACTTATGTGCACCCTTGGACCCATTGACCCGTTCGAATTTCTTATTTCTTCCAATTTTTTTAGCCCAACCCAACTTTACATTTGAGTCCAAGCCCAATGTTGGCAATGCATTTCTCTAAACATAGAAACCCTAGTGTACTCATTCCATTCCACCAAAACACACACCAGTACCACAACCATCGCTGCTTGCCTCACAAAACTCAGATTTCTCCACTAAAACACACACCAATACCACAGCCGCCGCCAAAACTTGATTTTGTGTTCCTCCATTCAAGTTCAACCAGGTATCATCCTTTCTCCTCTACTTCCAGTTTTAATTTCTCACTTGATTTCTCTGTCTCTTCAATACAACTTTGCAATTGAGTACTTAATTTGATTTCTATTTGATTTCTGTTTAAATAATATAGATCTTAGTTGAGGTGGTGAAATAATAATAATATCCAAAAATTGGTTGCAATTTTGTGTGTCTTCTCCAATTTTTTGTTTAAATTTGATTTACGCTACTTTTTTTTTTTACAATTCCATTTCCTATGTTTCAAAATTGGAAAGGTGCAGTTTATATTACCCATGTGTCTTCGCTTTCACTCCTATGTTTCAATTACAATTCCATTTCCTTACAAATCAACACTTTATACTTTGAATGATTCCATTTTGTTTAATTCCATTTCCTTATTCTGTTTAATTCCAAATCAACACTTTACACTTTATTCTGTTTAATTCCATTTCCTTACAAATCACTCCTATTTTGAATAATTTTTTAATAGGAAAGATGCAGTTTATTATTGTTTTGATAAGTTTGATTTTAATTGTGAATCTCTGCATAATCGACATTTATCTTCAGTACAATAATAGTTTAACAGTTACATCAAAAAAGAGTGATGTTTCTGAATTGTTGGAGTGATGATATAATTTTCGATTATGTGATAATTTAGTTATAAATTTGTTGTAGAAAATGGAAGTGGAAGGAGGGCAAGAAGCTCAATTGCAGCAAAGACAAGAAGGGGAAGTAACAGAGGCAGGGGCTGTAACTGAGGTGAGGGCTGCAACAAAGGTAAGCAAACCAAAACCCTCTAGAAAGCGTTCTAAAGTTTGGAAAGATTTTAATAGGGTTAAAGATAGGACTGTGTGCAAATATTGTGGGAAAGATTATGCGGCAAATAGTACTACTCATGGCACAACTAACCTCAAAAAACATCTTAAGAGGTGCCCAAAAAACTCAAATAGAGTAGTTGATAAAAAAACAAAAGACTATAGCCATTGGACCTGCAAGTGAGGATGATCCTAATAGTGTTAGTTTGAAACTTGTTAATTTTAGTCAAGAGAAGAGTAGATTGGCACTTGCAAAGATGATAATTATTGATGAGCTTTCTTTTAAACATGTTGAAAATGAAGGCTTTAAGTTGTTCATGGGTGAGACCCAACTAAAGTTTAAAATTCCTTCTCGTATCACGGTTGCTAGAGATTGTTTGAGTTTGTATTTTGATGAGAAAGAGAAATTGAAATCTTTGTTGTCTGCAAATAAACAAATGGTGTCACTTACAACTGATACTTGGACATCAATTCAAAATATGAATTATATGTGTGTGACAGCACATTATATTGATGAAGAGTGGACTTTGAAGTAGAGGATATTGAGCTTTAATTTAATTGCTGACCATAAAGGTGAAACCATAGGAATATCGGTAGAAAATTGCATGAAGGAATGAGGTATTAGGTCTATTTGTTGTGTTACTGTTGACAATGCAAGTGCTAACAACTTGGCTATTAATTATTTAAATAAAGGCATGTCTGTTTGGAATGGGCGTACTTTGTTTAATGGAGAGTACTTGCATAAGAGATGCAGTGCTCACATACCGAACTTGATTGTGCTTGATGGATTAAAGGATATTGATGAGTCTGTTCAAAGAATTAGGGTTGCATGTAAGTTTGTTAAGAGTTCTCCTAGTAGGTTGGCTACTTTCAAGAAGTGTGCAGATGTTATTGGTGTGTGTTCTAAAGCAATGGTATCACTTGATGTAGTAACTAGGTGGAACTCTACATATCTTATGTTGAACATTGTTGAAAAATATGAACATGTGTTTTATCGTTTAGAACATGTTGATGTTGCCTTTGTGACCAATCTTAGTAGTGAGTCAGGAGGATGTCCTAATCATGAGGATTGGGAACGTTCTCGTGTTTTTGTGACATTTTTGAAGACTTTTTATGATGCTACTCTTTCTTTTTTTGGGTCATTGCATGTTACTGCTAACTCTTTTTTCAAGCAGTTGATTGAAATTCAGAAAACATTGAATAAATGGAAGCATAACATTACTGATCCAGTTTTGAAAAAAATGACTGCAAACATGCAAGTGAAGTTTGACAAGTATTGGGAAAGTGGTGCAATAAACTATCTTCTGTTTGTTGCTATTTATCTTGATCCCCATTATAATCTTGAGTATATTGAATTTTGTACTAGAAAAATGTATGGTGCAGATAAGTCAAAAGAAATTATGAACAGATTGACAATTCTTGTTGAAAAATTGTTTGGACATTATGAGGTTTTGTATCCATATTCTCATAGTGGATGTATTGCCTCATCTTTAACAATGTCTCTCAATCTAGAGCAGGAAATGGTGAAGATGATGAAGATTGGGACAAGCATTTTAGAAGGAAAGTGAAGCAAAAACAACAGGAGGTACAAAAAAATGAGTTGGTAAGGTATTTAGAGGATGATCTTGAAGATGATGAAGATCCTAATTTTAACATTCTCAATTTTTGGAAAATAAACACAAATAAATACCATGTTCTTTTCCGCATAGCTCGAGATATATTGGCTATTCCGGTATATCCACTGTATCTTCCGAGTCGGCTTTTAGTACCGGAGGTCGAGTCCTTGACTCATTTCGTAGTTCGTTAAATCCCTCTACTGTTGAAGCTTTGATATGCACCCAAAATTGGATCATATCTCCCAAGGTCATTGATTTAGAAGCTGAGTTGGTTGAAGTGGGAAAGATTGAGTCAGGTATGTATACTTTGTTTTAAATTTCAAACCTATTTGATTATAGTATTAAATCTAGAGCTGAGCTTAGTAATTGTTTGTGTTTAAATTTTTAGAGTTGGCTGGATTAGTTACTATTGATGTCGGTGTTATTGCGGTTGAGCTAAACACAATCACTAATACCAGAAGTTAAGGTATTTGTTAGTGTTGTATTTATTTTTTATTATTTGTTTTTTGTTGTTGTTGTCATCTAGTTTTTTTTTTTAACTCTTATTATGTTTGGTAGTGTTTGGAGGATTTGCCAATGTTTTTCGGCATTGTTCGTTGCTTGTTCTTCGTGTTCGCTACTTTTGTTCGTGTACCGGCTATTGTTCGTGTACTGGTTGTTCGTGTTCGCTGTTCGCTGCTTGTTGTTCGTGTTCGCTACTTTCTGTTCGTGTACTGCTTTCTGTTCGTGTACCAGCTGTTGTTCGTGTACTGGTTGTTCGTGTTCGCTGTTTGCTGCTGGCTGTTTTTTGTTTGCTGCTTATTGTTGGTTGCTATTGTTCGTGTTTTGTGGAAGTGATTTATTTTGCCATTAAACTGTAATTATTCGATTTTATTTGTTCTAGATTCGCATTCTATTTGCTTTAGATTTGCTAATATATCATTTCCAACTTCTGGATTTTTTGTGGAAATGATTTGTTTTGTGAAATTTGATACTAATATTGGTATTAATATTAAGTGTTATACTATATAGTATAGACCTATGAATGAATGAATTTAGTTTTGTGAAATGAATGATAATGCATGGAATGAATTTATGTAGTATAGGTACAAGAAATGAATGAATGAAATGATATGATATGCATGGAATGAATTGAACTGATGTATTAATAAAATTAAAGGTTCAAAAAATATATGCAAAAGCAGAACCTCTAAATTGACAGAATTGGTGTAGCCTTTAATTTTTTTTTTTTCAAAAAACATATTTTTGTATTTAACCGGGTACCCGTGAACCCAACCCGGACCAACCCGTTCAAATTGGGTTGGTTCGGTTCGGTTCTGTATAAGAAAAAATGGGTTCTACCGTGAACCCAACCAGTAGTGTATGTCACGGGTTGGGTAACGGGTTTGGTCAACCAGTACCCAACCCAACCCGTGAACACCCCTACTCAATATCTTTTCTATACCCATCCTCGCCCCTTGGGAACAGGAGTGGATATTGTAATGGTAAATATGACGGCTCGAAAACGGATATACGCTTTAGAAGGCCAGACCGTTCTTCAACAACAATATCACACTCGCAATCAGATGCATCAAAATCTACAACAATCAACGCCGCCACCTCCGATGTCGTGGGTAAATTATACCTCCTAACATCACTATTTCTCTTGCGCAAAATTCTTAATCTTATTGTGTTGGATTCACCATCTTTGAACTTGTCACGAACAGTTCTGTATGTTTTTGCGTACGAATTATATGAATCAAGCATCTGCCGTAGTTCCCTAACAATGGTTGATTTTATTAAATCGGAGTCATACACCATGCTACAAAATAAAAATTAAAAACAACCAACCATTCTATTAATATAATTAAATTATTTCCGTCTTATAACCATAAGTAAAGAAAAAAAAAGAGAAAACCAAACAAATTACGATACCTAACTGAACGCATGCGATTAGTGATTTTATTGTCAGTGTCGTAAACATATAATTGGGCAAACTTCGGGTCTTTTACCATAATCCTGAACATAAGATCTTAATCCAGTGATCATTTTTTCATTGTTTGTTTGCATATGACCTGCAACCATGTATTTATGTGTCTGTAAATAAATTAAACAGATCAGCAAATATTTTTGTCATAATTTTTGAATATTTTCTGCTTACAAATACCAACCATTGGCCAAATCACGAAGGTCATCATCTGCATTTTATGATGTGTACGAAATTTAAATTGTTATATAACGTGAAAGGATTCATGATATAGATGAAACTTTAAAGACATATAAAAAAGGCACCTGAATTACACCATATATAGTTATCTCCGAAATTTTTGACACACATTGTATCAGTAGCAATTGCGTGTGCGCTTCTTTTACATTTGAGTGTAGAATGACTAATTTCATAATTACCATATGCGGTATCAAATCATGTATCCGATACAGTTGGGATGATTATTACCTCTGCATCATGCTCGAACTGACCTGCTAAATATAAATCGAATTATGATCGAACACATGAAGATTTTTGAAAGAAATTCCTTTGAAATTCGTCGCAAATACACGTTTACATGTTATAGTCTTGTCAACATATGAGCACCTTCCCTCAAATTCAACCCTTTGATGTACACATTGTTTAATAATATCATTATTAATGAAATATCGGTCAGGACCAAGCCGCCTGCGAACATTGACCTCTAGACTTGGTTTCTTAGAGATTGAGTAGTTTGTTACTGAGAAATAAAAGCAATTTTAACTTCTTCAGCAATACATATTTGCCATATATGCTAGCGGACGACTCTTTCTAATCTTTATAGAGGTACTTACAGTTAGTAATGTCAGATAGGGGACCGCCTAGCTTGAAACTTTGTTTTCCTTGCTCATTTGATAAGCTCGTACCTGTTGATGTAATGTTGGGAGAGAGCTCCTGCAATACACGCCTCTCCATGTCTGAACTACAAAGCATAATCAGCTACCATCATTCACCTTCATATAATAATTACTGAAATTATGTTGGTATTGCCTAGAGAATATGATTAGTCAGATATTGATGGCAATATTGATGTCAACCAACTAAATGATGCCACCTACTGAATGTGAAGATAACACAATTAAAGCACACATTGATATATGAAAAGTCACTCATTAATGCATATAAGCTTGTTTAATACAAAGTAGGTGTGAGATAAATGAAAGGTCAAAATGTTACAACTGAAATAAAAGCATTTTTAAACTCTAATTTAATGCAAAGAGCCAATCAAGGAGACAAATCTTGAAACTTAAATGGTAGGGTAAACCAAAGGTTAACATTACATGGTTGACCAAAATAAACAACAATAAATGCTATACAAAATTCAAATTGGAAATCTTGAAAGATGAAGTGGCGCGGAATAAAGGTTAACATTCGGAATAGTGCAGATTTGGCATCCGGTGTCAGAATTACTCGAAATATACATTTTCGGAAAGCCCCGGATCTCACAATCAAAACTCATGGCACTGTCATGATGTAGGGGTGAATTTAGTCATTGAAGGTCGTCTGGAAGCCCAAAACCGCATTTTAATATTTCAGCATATATGATATTTTTGTTTTATTTTAGTTTATTATTTCTAAAGGTCAATGTATATGCATTGAAAAGCATCCTTTAATATGGACACCGTTATCGACGTTTATGCTTAACAAAGCTTATGAAACGACAATAGTGTGCGAAAGCAATTAAAGAAACTTATAACTTATTCTGAAGCCTGTTAAGGATGTCGCGAAATTAGTGAGCTTTAATAATTTGGAGCCAGATCAGAAAGGCATGTACAGCCATACACAACTGTAAGTAACAATGACAAAACTTTCAATTGCTTCAGTAGTTTTCAAAGGAAAATTTGTCAACATACAAAATTGACTGCCAATAATAATAAGAATTTATTCAAAACACCAAAAACAATGATATTCTCCAAAACATAATTGGTTTCATAACAAATGCAAAAAAAAAGTATCCATCTGTGTTCACTTCTCAGCGGGCTCAACCTTCACACGAACCATCTTTGCAGGCTTTGTTGACGAAGCTGAGCCACTCTCAACATCCACATAATCAGCACCATTATCGCTCTCAGCCGATCTCTTCATGCATCTTTTGTTTGTTGGAGTGTTCACCACATCATTATTGCTACAAGAATCAACGCACTCTAGTGCCTCCTATTGCATCAAAACAGTAAAAGTTAGCATATAATGAAACGTCAAAACTAACAACAAAATAGAGAAGAGTAGTGCGCGCTTTACCAAAACAGAGTTACCCGCAGCCTTGCCAGACACATCTCTAATTCCATCAATAACACCATCCTTGTTAGACACCTTTTATAAGCAAACATGGAAAAATTAATCGAAAATTCTAATATTCGTGATGCATACGAAGTTTACATCCAACACGTATCGATCATCTGACCTTGATATTATGCTTGCTAACGAACTGCTGAATTACGTCATTCTCAGCAGTTGCTTTCTTTACAGCATAATTCCTCAACTTGTAGTTCACATTACCCCGACTGACCTCCACCTTAAACAACATTTCCTTGTCTAAAAACATGTTAAAATCAATTGGATACTCCGCTTTATTATTAGACTGCAATACAACAAAGCATGTTAAGTAATCCGGATTAAAACCAGTTCATGGTATTGATAGGAGCATAAAATAAAATGGCGTAAATATTGTATCAAGTTCAACACCTCAAGCAAATCTTGGACCGTACGCCAATGAACTGAGACACAACTCGATCAAACAACACAAATGTCGTTGACCCAGTTTCATCCATGACAATAACATGTAGTTTGAACCTATAAAACCAGACAATCATATTAAAATTATTAAATTCAATTCGAAAATTGAAAACACGGTGTACTATACGTCACTACTAACCTTAACACCGCACTTTTGCACTCTGTGCATTTCTTAAAATATAGTTTTCCATTTTCCACGGTAACTAACGACGCACATTGAGTGCATGATCGAAAATACCAATCCACACCTGTCTCAATCTCACAAACGGTGGCAAGTACCGTTCCAAAACATGCCTAACAACAACATGAAGATAAAAAAAAAAAACAAAACAGATTATACTTAATAGCTTAAAAATAATTCTGCCATCCAAATGCATTACAAAACATAACAATATACAAATAATCATAACAGACCTCATTAGACTTAATCAATTCTTCAATAGCCATTCTCTTAGTGTTTAAAATAATCATTTAACGGGACGCTGCTATGTCCGGACATTTGACTAACACCTTGAGTAAGTTGACCTTCATCCTAGTGGATGCAAAACATTGTAATTTCGCGTATAATTCATGATTTTTGCGATGCCAATATATATCAACTAAGAATATAAGAAAAAAACAGTCCTTACTTTTTCATGTACTCCATAACTTTCAGATTAGTGCCGTTTATTATCACTTTCGTACCAAAGAAGGAATTGGATACACCCATTAAGCCTACAATACATTACAAAGAATTAGATAAATTCAATAAGATTTGCTAACAATATCACAGCAGCATCGAAAATTGATCATAACATTTCATACCCATATATTTTCTTTGCTTACAGAACTGCATGACCAAGATAATTGGGGCTGACATGTCGTGGCTACCAAAATAGTGCACCATCTTATCAGCAAACTCACCCCATAGAGAGCAATGAACCATGCGACCTCTATATAAAAAAACAATAACTCAGTTACATCGGAGAACGTATCATACAATAAGTTTAAACAATATGATAAATTTGTAATTCAATTTCATAGAATCTTACTCCAAATCTTCAATAGTCAAGTCAATGACTCTATTCTTCTTTCCATTCTTGTCAGTTTCCCTCAGAGCACCCTTCTCGACCACGTGCCCAATAACATCTATCAATAACATTCAACAGGTTAATTATAACGAATCCATCATCATAAAATGATTATAAAGTACATTACCAATTATCTTGTCTTCAGCTGTAGATTCCAGAACCGATGCAAAAGACACAAAATCAAAGCTGTTTAACGGTATGCTGCCGCAGTCTGATATTTTCGTCCATTTTGAAGATCCCATCATATTAATTTTATATTTATGCTTAGTTAGCTTGAAAGGACCCTTGTTGAAACCCACCATGACATTCTCAAGTTGCTAGACTGCTCCCTCATGAACCTTTGATTGGGTATTTTTCACCAAAGCCTTCCTTACCGTTAAAAACAGCATACAAATTATAACACAGGGGATGCAAAGAAAAGCTAAAAAAATATTATTGTACCCAAAAAAATTCAATATGGAATATGTTAATGGTGATAAAGTTGTTACTAAAATTCCCTAAAAAAAGGTGTTACTTTAAGAATATTTTTTTTTTAGGGGACCAAAAAAATCTTCAAAGTATGGTTTATTAATTTAAATATTGGTAACATCTTTATATAGGGGGACAATGAGCCAAGAAATTGAAAATAAGTTATAAGAAGATAATTGCAAATAAGATATTACTAAAAAATAAAATAAGAAGATGTCCAAATAAAGGATAGAATAACAAACTATCCTTGACATGAGGGAAAAATTAATTTTGAGAAAAATAATAATCATTTAATTTGGAGATTTTTTGCCATAAAAAAAATTATTTTGGAGATTTTTTAACCAATTGAGATTCCCCTTGTTATGATCAATAAAGATATTATAGGATACATTTATCTATTGGTTGTTTAACCAAAAAAACATTATATTTTTCTATAAATGGTTGTGTGTGTATGTATATATTTTTTTATCGGGAAAATACAATATGAAAGATGTTAATGTTAATAAATGTGTTACCAAAAAAATATTATTGTATCTAAAAAATACATTATGGAATGTTAATAAAGGTGTTACCACGAAAAAATATTATTGTACCGAAAAAAATACAATTTGGAATATTTTACAATGGTAACAAAGATGTTACTAAACTTCCCTAAAAAAAAGGTGTTACTAAAAATATTTTTTGAGGTATTACTAAAACAAATTATAACACATGATATGCAAAGAAAAGCTATATATAACTGTAGTGCTTTCGAATGAGGCAAAATGCATACCTTTTCATCCACCAATAACATATTCATGCAACTAATCTCGTTTGGACGATCATTGTCAAGAATGCACCAAATATGTGAAATCCGAATCTTCAACTTGAGATCCTTCCTTCCCCCAGAGAAAGCCGATACTGGAGTAAAAACGGACGCCATTTATGCAATTAAACAGGTGGAATAAGGCAGTAGACAGTGGCGACAATGTGAAAATGACAATTGGTTTTGCATATATATGGTTTTAATAAATTGGCTCTTCAAGAGTAATAAATTGACAAATTGAAATGGCATGGTAAACCAAAGGTTGACTACATAAACAAAAATAAATGCTAGGCAAAATTCAAAAAAAAAAAACGGAGTAGAGGGAATTTTATGCTTGACAAATTCAAATGCTAGATAATGTTTAATGCATTTGAATTTTTTTAATAAATTGGCTCTTCAAGAGTAATAAATTGACAAATTGAAATTGCACGGTAAACCAAAGGTTGACTACATAAACAAAAATAAATGCTAGGCAAAATTCACACAAAAAAAAACAGAGTGGAGGGAATTATGGAGACAAATTCAAATGCTAAACAATGTTTAATGCATACAAATTTTTTTGATAAATTAGCTCTTCAAGAGTAATAAATTGACAAATTGAAATGACATGGTAAACCAAAGGTTGACTACATAAACAAAAATAAATGCTAGGCAAAATTAAAAAAAACAAAGTGGAGGGAATTTTATACTTGACAAATTCAAATGCTAGACAATGTTTAATGCATTTGAATTTTTTTTAATAAATCCAATTCCTTCAAGAGTAATAAATTGACAAATTGAAATGGCATGGTAAACCAAAGGTTAACTACATAAACAAAAATAAATGCTAGGCAAAATAAAAAAAAACAGAGTGGAGGGAATTTTATGCTTGACAAATTCAAATGCTAAACAATGTTTAATGCATTTGAATTTTTTTAATAAATTGGCTCTTCAAGAGTAAAAATTGACAAATTGAAATGGCATGGTAAACCAAAGGTGTTACTAAAATTCCCTAAAAAAAAGTGTTACTTTAACAATATTCTCTTTTTTGAGGGGACAAAAAAAAACTTCTTCAAAGTATGGTTTATTAAATTAAATATTGGTAACGTCTTTTTGGAGATTTTTTAACCAATTGAGATTCCCCTTGTTATGATCAATAAAGATATTATAGGATACATTTATCAATTGGTTGTTTAATAAAAAAAAACATTATCTTTTTTCTATAAATGGTTGCATATGTATGTATATATTTTTTTATCGGAAAAATATTTTATGAAAGATGTTAATGTTAATAAATGTGTTACCAAAAAAATATTATTGTATCTAAAAAAATACATTATGGAATGTTAATAAAGGTGTTACCAAGAAAAAATATTATTGTACTTGAAAAAAATACAATATGGAATATTTTTCAATGGTGATAAAGATGTTACTAAAATTCCCTAAAAAAAAGGTGTTACTAACTATATTCCGTTCATTAGTGATTTGCTTTGTTAATAAATTTCTTAAAAAAATATAACTTTTTGCTGCAAAATATTGGCTTAGTTAATTCATTTATGGCAGATTGGCAGTAATATGTAGTGGCTACCTATAATTTGACAATCGACATCTTAGTTGTTTTTGCAAAACAAATCTCGGGTCATAAGAAACAATATTCTATCATTTATAGGGCATTCATCACCAATAATGATACCTAATGCGCATGTCTATTTTCAATGCTAAATAATGATTTTGTTATGTAACTTCCAAAATTGCTCCAAAACATAGACGTGTGACAGAAATATTTTGTTTAAAAAAAAACGACAAAAAGACAATGATACGACATTAGAACTTCTTCCTTTCCCAAATTCTTCATGCAACCAAAACCTAACCCCTATAGACTTGCACATAGGGATGGCAAAACGGGTTGGGCCCGTCGGGGCGGCCCGTTTAGCCCGCCAATTTTGACGGGGTGGGTTGAGATTTTCAATCCTCCATTAGTAGGGTACCCACCCCGCATAACCCGCTAAAAAACGGGGTGGTGACGGGGCGGGGCGGGTTGGCCCGTCGGGCTTAAGCAAAAAAAAACTATAAAATCCAAGCAAATTATAAATTGCTCTTCTAAATTCTGCCCATATTAGAAACTCAATTAACCTAATCTATCGTTACGGTTTTTATATATACACTAAACTTTGTCATTTTCTTCTCACTCTTATTGACGGTTACAACTTTTCATTTCTCTGGAGTCTGGTTTTGGTGTGCCTGATATCTCATCTAGCTACAAGACAAGCTTCAAAAAGGTTAGATTTATAATCTATTAGTATTTGTTTGTATGGCGTACTTGCAATTGGAAATATACTTCACACGTTGGTTCTTTGTTTTCTATGATGTTTTGCCCGTACCATGACATCGCGTGGTAAAACTCTTGACACTGGCAAAGTGAAAGTATTCCTTTGTTTTCAGCGTGAAACATCTTCAATAGTCTAATTTTAACAAATTATAATAACTATACATTCACACAAATAATTTATTTGTCGTCTTACTAATTTTGGAGTTGATTCACATATTTGTCATCTCCCTTTAATTTCATTGTTTTCTCCTACGTAAGTTTTTTTTTTGGAGTAATTTTCATAAGTTCTTTTGGTCATTGGAGTTGTAGACAAAAAGGGGTAAATCGAGTTGAATATGTTCTCAAGCATTCTCTCATTATAATGAATTAATTAAGTTATTTTGGAAGTTTTACAAGTGTTTGATAATATTGGTATTTTGTTATTTACTCATGCATGCAAGGTGTTTGATAGTTTGATTTTATGAAACTATTGGTGTTAGATTGAAGGATGTTTATTATAAAAATGTGTGTTTTAATTATGGATTTCAATGACTATGTTAAGAGCACTATGTCTTGTTTCTATTCTAGTATATGAGTTTGTTATCGCCATGTCAACTTTGTACGAAAATGGACTGAACTATGGGTGTAGTTCACAAGAAATGATTGATAAAATGATTGTTTTATGGATATGTTTGTAGTAATTGGACCATAGCCATTTATTTGTACATCCTGCAACTGTCTGATTGAATTTCTGAAGTGTAGACTCAATTTCCTTCAATTTGAGTACTCATTTTGTAGGTTTTGAATTAGTATTGAGTTGTAAAGATGTAAAACAAGATAGATAAAAATGCAGAAAAATTCTTGACGGGTTTAAGAGGCATTACATCTGTAATAGTCATTATAGTCAATTTGTAATCGATATAATTATACTCTGATTTTTTTTTTAACGACAAATTTTATTAATCCACAACCACACAAGAAGTGACGGAAGCGAGGGAAAAGGCAAACATAATTACACACCAAAACTGGCCAGGAAAAAAAAACAAAACAACCCTGCCACAACCAAGCATAACAGCAGCTGTACACAACAAAATTGACGGGGCACGCCACCAACCCGCCAATCCGCCATGAAACGGGGCGGGGTGAGATTTTCAATCCGCCATCACTAGTTGGCCCGCTCCGCTCCGCCCCTTTTTTGACGGGGTAATGGCGGGGCGGGGCGGGACGGGTTGGACCGCTTTGCCATCCCTACTTGCACATATATCATATCATTACTTCCAGCAAAAGGTGCACCCAGCCTGAATCTAACACCTTCATAGAGATTGCGCGCATCCACAAACCTTTTCCACTGACCACCAATTCTGCAGTGTTCATAAGGAACATATCCAAATATCAAAATGCACTCCCAGACATTTCCACATTCATCAACTATCATCAAGGAAGTTTTTGCTCTGTCCAAAGTCTGCTCAATAAAACCTTGATAGTGCAACATCTATGACAGAAAAATAAAAACAACATTAATAAGTATATTATTGTTCTCCAAAAAAATTAATATATTTCGAAAAAAAACTTCAATGTACCAAATCATACCAAAAAACCGCTAGTTAAATCATATCCAGTCAGCTTTTTGGCAAAATGAATTTGAAAATTGTCGTTTTTGTGTCGATACGACAGGATACCGGTGAAAGGAGGGAGATCATTGTTGAATATTGGTTGGACTGGTGTTTTGTCGATGCAAAACTGCATAGGAGGGTCAAAAACAAGACACAGGATAACCTTTCCAAATCTATCCTTAATAAGCATAACAAATTGACTTAGTCCAACAAACACCAGTGTGATCCATGCACCCAATCGAATCCCATAAAAATCACAGATAGCCATTCACCCTTTAGTTAAAAACACGGCACCATTGATCCTCTCCACTAACACTTCGAAATTATTATTCTTTGAATCAATTAACTTTTCAAAACGGTGTATCTGATCCCCAAAATCAGCAGCAAATATTTGTGGTAACATCACAACGCCCTATACGTTCAAATAATAATAATAATAATCAAATGGAATAAATAAAAACTAAAAAGCGCACTGATGAAAAGAAAATAAAACAAAGCTACACACGTCTTCAACGTCGTACTCGACTATATAGGACCTATATTTGATTCTCAATTTGTTGACAGTTTTGTCCAGATCAAAAACAGGATTTGGTACCAACGGACCTGCGACATGAAGAAAAACACAACCACAGTCATTTAAAAGATCATTACACTGTTACACGAAACATAAACGTAATGAACAATTGGACCGTTACCGCCTCACTCAAAACAACTCACCGGTCAAACAATGATACGACAGTAACATTTCAATCTCACGTCCGGCCATTCTAGAAGATTAAAAATTGATTTTGGTCTGTAACATGGAATTCAAGACGGAATGACTCGATTTTGTAACGTACGTGATTTATTTCAAAGAGCCAAACAAAGAGTGAAATCATTGACATTACATGGTTGACTAAATAAATAACAATTAATGCGCAACAAAAGTCAAACTTGAAATTAGAGTGGAGGGAAGATTTTTAGGGTTGCAATCTTTAGCATTTAATGCATTAGAATGGGAGGGGAAAAATTAGGTTTAGGTGTTGCTAGACCTAACAACTTTTAAGAATAAGGGATACTAAAATTGTAAAAAAAGTCATAATTTTTTTATTAAAATAGTTTATGTGGGTTGGGCTTCGGGCTCACCACGGTCGGCTTCAAAACTCAAAGAATGCTTATAGAGATACTTACATATATATCATTTACCAAAGAGGTCTCATATCAGTAGCTGGAGTTGAACCTACGACTTTACGAGTGAGTCAACTACTTATTAAGTGAGTCATCTAGTGCTTAGCACGTATTGTATATATATTTTAAATTTACACTAACTAACTTATATATCAAATAACTTAAAAATACACAATTTTTATGTCAGAAATATACTTTTTTGTATATTTTTTTAATTTAATTTAAAATAATATATTTTTTATTACTTTTATAAATACGTTAATTCCCCGTGTTTGGCAGGGATATCACACTAGTTTATAATATAGACCAAATACATCAATTATTTTCCTTTAAAAATACATCAATCATTTAATGAACCTGAAAAAAGGAATATTTGCATATATATGAGATCAGATGATGTATATATTTACTAACTTATCCCTAATTATAATAATATCTCCAACATATCTCTAAAAAAAATCTCCAACACGTTAAGAAATTAATCTAGATTTAGTCAAAAAAATTAATTGAAATGGATTACTTAGAATAATAATATTAAATGTGATTAACTTTGAGATACTTACTTATATTTAATTTATGTTTTTTTATCTTTGTACACCAAAAAAATTAATTTATTTTTGGTGTAAATCGAGTATTCTCTGCGCGCAACTACAAAGATTAATTGTTCAAGTCTGTTGCATTCCTATAATTAGATGAGAAACAATATTTGTACAGCCATTTTGTGATAACTTTTGGACAACTTTCTTTGTCATACTCACATGATGTTATTATCCTTTCTCTTCATTTTTCTCTATCTATTGTTTTTGAACAATGAGAAGTGAGAAAAATAAGGTTGTTATCAAAGTTGTCATTAAATGGGTATACAAATATCATTCCTCTAATTAGATTTGAATCAACGACACCAGATTAAGTTAAAAGAGATCTCTTACCATTTCATCAAAGTGCTTTTTATTTAATTTGTTTACCAACTTAGATTTCTTTCCAATTTTTTTTACCAACTTAGCTTATTTTTCCTCTAAAAAAAACTTACCTTATTTTTCTTTTTTCTTTTTTTTAATGGCCCAGCTTAGCTTATTTAGATTGAGGGTTGTGTTTCTTTCTTGTACGAACTTAACACGATAAACGTGGGTAGTGTTATCATACCTTTAAAATAAATAAAAAGTAAATCATGATAAAAAAACAAAATGCAATCCAACGATTTTATATTCATTCGTTGCTATTCGTCGGCAATTGTCTCGCACCATTCAACTTTTCTCTTCTTGTATTGGTTTGTTTCAGCTGATTTAGCTGCTGTAACTTAGTTGTTTACTAACAAGACCATCTTGAATGGGAGGGTCTTCAACATTTAAGACCTGATACCTATTAGGTACCCCATTGAGAATAAACTTTTTTGGGGTCTTATAAGACACGAGGTCTTACTTAAGACTTCAATCTTAAGCGGGACCCACACTCTTTTAATATTAAAAATTGAAATCTAATTATATAAAATTATTGATAGTTGATTAGTGGGTCCCATTTAAAAAATTTGTGTAAGATGCTGGGTTGGAGGGATTGAGTACTTATAATGTACTACTATTAAAAAATTATAAATGAGTGGTGTGTATAAGTGGCACACATTTAAATACCAAAAAATGAGTGTCTCCATTGTGGATGCTCTAAGTTGCTGGTTTTGTAAAAAAAACGATGATTATTTCTGAACACATTAAGAATTTAATTACAATTTACTCAAAAAAGATATCAACTTAAAATAGAATAATAATATTAGTAATAATATTAAATGTAATTAAATTTGATGATTTGTTAGTTTTTAAAATTGAACCCTGGACTTCCTTTTAAAACTCTTGTCAATTAGCTCATCAACTAATCCACCTTAAGATGATTAACTAATGTAAGGGTAAACATCGAGTCCTTGTGTTATTATTTAAACACACTAACGACTCACTACAATAAGCACTACTATACTAATCTCTAATTGGTAGAACAAGAAAAACTCTTAATATACAATGAACCAGTTAGCCAGAAACCAAGCAAACTCAACACCTCTAACCCCACTCACCTTTTTAGAAAGAGCAGCCACTGTCTATGGCAACTCTATTTCAATCATATACAACAACACTTCATTCACATGGTCTCAAACCCACAAAAGATGTCTTCAACTTGCTTCATCACTTTCTTCCCTCGGCATCGAAAAAGGCGATGTCGTCTCCGTCCTTTCCCCCAACACTCCGGCCATGTACGAGCTTCATTTCTCCGTCCCCATGTCCGGCGCCATTCTCAACAACCTCAATTTCCGACTTGACCACAAAACCCTCTCCGTTCTTCTCATCCACAGTGAATCAAAACTCATCTTTGTTGACATTCTCTCTCTTTCTCTTACCCTCAATGCTCTCTCTTTATTCCCAACAAACATCCAACAACCTAAGCTTGTCCTCATCATGGATGAAGCCCTAGCACCGCACCAGATTCCTCCACTACCAAAAAACGTAAACATTATAAACACCTACGAGGGTCTTGTAGCAAAAGGTAATCCATATTTCAAATGGATCCGACCTGACTCAGAGTGGGATCCGATTACGTTAAACTACACCTCCGGTACGACGTCGTATCCGAAAGGTGTAGTGCATTGTCACAGAGCAACGTTCATTGTTTCACTTGATTCTCTCATTGATTGGTCAGTTCCGGTTCAACCGGTTTTCTTGTGGACGTTACCGATGTTTCATTCTAATGGATGGAGCTACCCGTGGGGAATGGCCGCAGTCGGAGGAATGAATATCTGCACGCGTAGGATTGACGCGCCGACGATCTATCATTTGATCGAGTCTCATGGTGTAACACACATGTGTGCTGCACCGGTTGTGCTTAACATGCTGTCAAATTTTAAAAAAAATCAACCGTTAAAAAAACCGGTTCATGTTTTGACGGGTGGGTCGTCACCACCGGCGGCGATTCTCACCCGTGCGGAGAGGTTAGGGTTTGAGGTTAGTCATGGATTTGGAATGACGGAGGTGATTGGGGTGATTGTGTCGTGTGCTTGTAATAGAGTTTGAGGAGAAGAGTTTCATTGAACTCTGATTTTCTGTTATTGAATTTCCAAAATCAGTTACAAATGGAGGTAACCACTTACATTTATAGACCAACTGTGGTTACCTGCTATAGCAGGTTTGCACCCAAGCTGACTGGCACGTGGCAGTAATAGAACAGCTAGCATACAGCTGGCATAACTAACTTCTATAGTTAGTTATGGAAGCATCTAGATACAAGCTTTATTACAACATTGGTTTAGACAAAGCTAAACTAGACTAAGCTAATATCTATCTCTAATACCCCCCCCACAAACTCAAGGGGGCTTGACAGAAGTCACATTGAGTTTGGGTCTGAGAGCAAGAAACTTGGAAGTAGAGAGAGGCTTAGTCAAAATATCTGCCCATTGATCAACACCAGGGATGTGAGATACAGCAAGTTGCTTGGAGAGAACTTTTTCCCTGACAAAGAAAAGGTCAATTTCCATATGCTTTGTTCTGGAGTGCATGATGGGATTGTGAGCCAGCAGGACTGCAGACTGATTGTCACACAGGATAATTGGTGCAGCAAAGGGAACATGAAGTTCAGTTAACAGGGTCTGAATCCAGAGCAATTCTGCAGAAGCATGAGCTAAGCTTCTATACTCTGCCTCTGTGCTAGAGCGGGCAACAACAGGTTGTTTCTTGGACCACCATGACACCAAATTTGGGCCAAAATAAATGGCTGCACCTGAGGTGCTGCGCCTGTCATCAGGGTCAGAGGCCCAGTCAGCATCACAAAAGGCCTTGAGGGAGGGAGGTGTGTGAGTGACAGCTGGGGATAGAAGTAAGCCATGATCAAGAGTACCTTTAAGGTATCTAAGAATGCGCTTGACAGCAACCCAGTGAGCTTCAAGGGGATGAGACATGAATTGGCAGGCTTTATTTACTGAGTAGGAGATCTCTGGTCTTGTTATGGTGGCATACTGAAGAGCACCAACAACTGACCTATACATAAAGGGATCAGCTAGAGCTGGAGACCCAATTTTGCTCAGCTTGCAAGTGGATTGCATAGGAGTTGAAACTGGGTTTGACTCAAGCATATTGGTCCTATTGAGGAGATCTCTGAGATATTTGGACTGTGTGAGCAATAAAGAACCATTTGACAGCTTTTTGACTTCAATACCCAAGAAGTAATCCAAGGAACCCAGATGTTTGAGAGAGAAGGCCTGGTTGAGCTTGGAAATAACATTCTGAAGAAGAACTGTGTTGTTGCCAGTAATGATGATATCATCAACATAAACAAGTAGATATATAGTGTTGGACTGAGAGTTGTAAGTGAAGAGTGAAGGATCACATTTGCTGGGCTGGAACCCAAGAGCAAGGAGAGTGGCTTGTAAACGTTCAAACCACTGCCTGGGAGCCTGTTTAAGGCCATAGAGGGCTTTATTGAGCTTGCACACCAGAGTGGAATCACTTGACTCAAAGCCCTGAGGCTGCTGCATATATACCTCTTCATCAAGAATGCCATTTAAAAAGGCATTGTTCACATCTAACTGCTGAATAGACCACTGATGTGTAATAGCTATGGTTAACACTACTCTGATGGTAACTGGCTTTACAACAGGAGAGAATGTTTCCATAAAATCAAACCCATGTCTTTGATGAAAGCCTTTAGCCACCAACCGGGCCTTGTATCTGTTGACAGACCCATCTGGGTTTTCTTTAATTCTGAACACCCACTTGCATCCAATGGCTTGTCTATTTGAGGGGAGAGGAACCAGGGACCAAGTGTTATTTTGAAGGAGAGCATTATATTCTGCCTGCATAGCAGTGAGCCACTGAGGGTCAAGAAGGGCCTGTTTGACATTTTTAGGTTCAGCATGAGCTATGAGAAGGTTGAATTGATGTTTGGGTTGAATAAAGCCTGACTTTGCTCTTGTTTGCATGGGATGGTCATTTACTGGTGTAGCTGGAACAGGAACAGCTTTGGGAGGTAAAGTAGAGGATGGTAAAGTAGGAGTACTAGCAGGAGGAGAGTCAGCCTGTGAAGTAGAGTGATGAGACAAGGGACTGGCCAAGGAAGGAGGTGAGAATAAAGGAGAGGACTGGTCTGTGGCAGTATTTGGAGTAGAGGAGGTCCTAAAGGACTGTGCAGACTCATGTGGGCCAGTATTTGGAGTGGATAAAGTCCTAGAGGACTGTGTAGACTCATGTGGGCCAGAAGTAGCAGGTGGAACAATTGGTAAGGGAGAAAGTGTAACACTAGATTGTTGAGAAGGTAAGGAGGGACCAGTGGACTTTAAGAACAGGTCATTATATGGGAACCTGTTTTCATTGAATAAAACATCTTTAGACACATAAAGGCGGCCACTGGGAGACAGGCACCTGTACCCTTTATGAGAGGGAGAGTAGCCTAGAAAGAGACACTCTTGAGACCTGAAGTCAAGTTTGTGAGTATTATAAGGTCTGAGTAAGGGAAAGCAAGCACAACCAAAGACTTTTAAAAACTTGTAATCAGGATGCTGTTTAAACAGTAAAAAATAAGGAGTTTGAAAGTTAATGGATGATGATGGTAGCCTATTGATAAGATAAACAGCAGTGAGGAAGGCATAGTCCCAGAATTGGAGAGGAAGAGAAGCTTGAGTTAGGAGGGTAAGACCCAGTTCAACTATATGCCTGTGTTTTCTCTCAACCACACCATTTTGGTGATGAGTGTGAGGACATATCAATCTATGAATGACGCCTAAGTCAGTTAAGAATTTGGTAAAGGGCCTGAACTCTCCCCCCCAATCAGTTTGAAGAGCTTTTAGGGGATAACCAAATTGAAGTTCAACCATTGACTTAAACTGTTTAAAGAGCAAAAAGGCATCAGACTTTGATTTTAAGAGGTAAATCCATGTAAACTTGGAGTGAGCATCCACAAAAGAAATATAGTAGTTATATCCTAGTTTTGAGGAACTAGGAGATGGTCCCCACAGATCACTATACACAAGTTCAAGAGGGGTGTTATAAGTGGTGTGTGAGGAGGGTGAATGGAGTCTGTGTGCTTTACCCATACAACAAGCAGTGCAAAATGTGGAAATATCTTTATTAATAGAAGAGATATTGCAGTGTTGCATTACAAGTTTGAATGAATGAGTATTAGGATGTCCTAACCTTTGATGCCACAAATAGTGACTACTAGGTGCTAAGCTAGAAGCATTATTACAGCTGAAAACAGTATTAACAGAAGGCAATGAAGAAGATAAAGGAAAGGACTTAGCAGAATAGAGAGAAATGGCTGGAAACTCATATAGACCATCACTTCCAACATGTCCTTTAAGAAGAACAGCATCAGTTTCCTGAGATTTAACAAGGCATTCATTAGCAGAGAAGTGAAAATAGACATTATTGTCCCTAGCAAACTGACTGACACTAAGTAGATTTTTGGTAATGGAAGGCACTAAGAGGAGATTGTGAAGAGTGAGAGTTTTGTGTGGAGCAAAAGGTGAGTGAAAAGTGCTGGTGCCAGCAGAAGAAATATTCAAACCTTGACCATTGCCAATGTAGATTTGGTCATGACCTTCAAATGGTGTTAACTGTTGAAGGTTTCTTGCATCATTGGTGACATGGAAGGAAGCACCCGAGTCAGGGAACCAGGAGTTAGAGGTGGATGGACCAGCATTGGTAATAAAGGCACTGGGAGCAGGAGTAAGCAGAGGAGGTGCACGTGGTTGAGGTCTCATCCATACATTGTTAGGAGCAAAGTAGCCATAGGGATTACCATATTGAGGTTGAGGATAGCCAAAATGAGAAGGAGAACCATACACAGGAGGATGGTTGTTAGGCGCACCATGAGCTCCAGGAGCTGCACCAGAGGCTGGTTGATACTGATGGTTGAACCTGTGCCAGCAACTAAACGCAGCATGCCCCCATTTCAGACAAACCTGGCATTGTAGATCAGCATTACGACCTCCTCGTCCTCTTCCACCACGGCCACCACGTCCTCCACGTTTACCACCACGAAAGGAGTTGTAATCAGGCTCATGAGAGGGTGGAGACTGTGGTTCAGCAGGAGAAGAACTGCCAGCTTCAGTGGTGGAATGTGCCTGTGGTTGCACAGTGTGAGTGAGATTAAGGGAGGCAGCATCAGCAACTGTTTGCTTTTTGAACTTGTTCAAACGAAGTTCATGAGCAAGAAGGAGGACCTCAACTTCATCCAGATCTAAAATATCGAATTTGCTCTCAATGACGGAAACAACCGGTGCATATTCAGATGGTAAACCCTCGAGAATAACATCAATGTGATGGTTAACTGGTAATGGATCTCCAATGGACGCTAATTCATCCACAGTAGTGCGAATACGCAGTAGATAATCTTGAATTGAAGAATTTTCAAGCGTGATAGCACGCAATTCCACACGAAGATTGCGTGCACGAGCACGAGTTTGTTTGTGAAAGTAATTGAACAATCGATCCCATAGTTCATGTGCGTGAGCACAGCCTAGCATACGAGACAAGATCTCACCGGTTAAAGTGGATTGAAGCCAGGAGAGAAGCATCTGATCGCGATTTCGCCATGTCGTGTACGCCGGATTCACCGTACCGGTGCGGCGAGCTTCATCATCCACAAACTGCGGTGGAACGCGAGAGCAAACGACATAATCGATGAGATTATGAGCATTGATGAACGGTTCGACCTGTTGACGCCATAGATGGAAGTTTTTCTCACCAAGTTTTTCAGAGATCTTGATGGAAAACTGCAGCGAAGGTCGATTTTCAGAAGGAAACGAAGTCGGAACAGATGGAGGGGGAACGGAGCTCCCTGCACCACCTGAAGCAGCGGCGGAAAGTGGTGGTTGTTGTGGATCTGCCATGGATCAGAGCAGAGCTTAATCTGATACCATAATAGAGTTTGAGGAGAAGAGTTTCATTGAACTCTGATTTTCTGTTATTGAATTTCCAAAATCAGTTACAAATGGAGGTAACCACTTACATTTATAGACCAACTGTGGTTACCTGCTATAGCAGGTTTGCACCCAAGCTGACTGGCACGTGGCAGTAATAGAACAGCTAGCATACAGCTGGCATAACTAACTTCTATAGTTAGTTATGGAAGCATCTAGATACAAGCTTTATTACAACATTGGTTTAGACAAAGCTAAACTAGACTAAGCTAATATCTATCTCTAATAGCTTGGAAGAGAGAATGGGATAGGTTTCCGGCGATGGAGAAGGCGAAGATGAAGGCGAGGCAAGGTGTGAGGAGGGTGGGGGTGACGGAGGTTGATGTAGTGGGACCTACCGGAGAAAGTGTGAAGCATGACGGTTATACCGTTGGTGAGATCGTTGTAAAAGGTGCTTGTGTTATGTTAGGTTATTTAAAAGATGAGAATGCCACATCGCAGTGTATGAAAAACAATGGTTGGTTTTATACGGGTGATGTTGCGGTTATACATGAGGATGGGTATTTGGAGATTAAGGATAGGTCAAAAGATGTGATAATAAGTGGTGGGGAGAATATGAGTAGTGTGGAGGTTGAGGAGGTTTTGTATATGCATCCGGCGGTTAAAGAGGCGGCGGTGGTGGCGAGACCGGATTATTTTTGGGGGGAAACGCCGTGTGGGTTTGTGAGTTTGAAAGATGAATTGAAGAAAAATGATATTCCAAGTGAGAATGAGATTAAAGAGTTTTGTAGAGAGAAGTTGCCGCGTTTTATGATGCCTAAAACAATTGTGTTTATGGAGGAATTGCCGAAGACTTCAACCGGAAAGGTTCAAAAACATGTGCTTAGAAAGGTTGCTAAGGAGATGGGATCGTTGTCCTTGCCACCGCCGCCACCACCACCACAACGTCTTATTAGTCGCATTTAATTATGGAGTTAATACGCTTTTTTCAATTAATGTTTTCTTACTTATGGTCAAGGTCATCCATAGTGTCTAGGTCTAGGTCTTTAAAATATCAATTAAAGGTTTTTGAGATTTTTAATAGTAATATTCTATTTGCATTTTGAGATTTTGAATAATATTTTCCTTGCATTTTTTGGATCCAAAATAACAACTTTCATGTTTTAAGTTTTAAATTTAAATATCATTTTTTATATAAATCAAAGCTAAATAATTTAATATATTTTGTGACAGTGTAGATTGCAAATTAAATGTTAAAAGTTTTAAATTAAAAAATTTCTCTAAGCAAATGCAACAGGAGCGTGCATAGTTTATATTTTTTTTTTGTAGTGAATGATGGCGATTTTCGCAAGTGTACGAAATCGTTCAAGTAGTAAAGTTAAAACGGTAAACCGAGTGTCGAACACAAGGACTGCGTTAACGAATCGAATGTAATTTTGATTACTCAGTTGAACAAAAGGGTACGAAGTTTGTTTAATTGCAAATAATGAAAAGTGCGTAAAGTAAATTGGTGTGAAATTAAGAGATAAAAAGCTTGTCAGGGATGAGCTTCACTAGACTCCGAACTCAGATTGATTACCTAACCAACGATCATTGAATTTGTTTAATGAATCACGACCTAATTCTCTTAAATAATCTTGCCCTAATTCCTTAGTGACAGAAACGTTAATTCTAAAGTAAACCCTAATTCCTTAGCAAGTTTTACAGTTTAGAATTAAGCATGAATGGACATGAATTAATACACGGTTTCAAGGGTTTGTATCTATTCCTAGATTACAAAGGCGAGAATTTCTTATCTTGAGCATTCATATATTCCACTTCCGCTTCAGAATATGAATCATACAACAATTTAATGATGATCAATCAATAAAAGCATTAAGCATAAAGATAAGAAACATGATTCAATAAATTCATTCAAAGATCAGATTAGGGTTACAAAACAAGAGTCATCATCTAGCTATTCTCATCCCTAACAATGGAGAAATTAGCTACTCATAATTGAATTACAAAATAGCTTAATCAATAAGAACATAAGAACATACAAAAACTGACTGTGAGTTGGATGGGGTAGCCACCGCTTCAGTTCTTTGCTCTCAAAATCGCGCTTCTATTCTCCAAGTTTTCGAACCCTTGTTTCTGAAAACGAATCAGCTAAAATAGGAAATTCTGATCGCAAAATCGTGACACGATGCATGAAATCGTGACACGATCCTTCGTTAAAACTCCCAAGGATTTCGCAACTGATCTCCCAATCGTGACACGATTATGCAATCGTGACACGATTCTGTAGGCAGGATTTGATCTCTTCTCTGGTTAAGAAATCGTGACACGATTCCCAAATCGTGTCACGATGTAGTCACTTCAGGCTCTGATGTTTTCTTGCTCTTTTGTACCTCAAACTGTCTCAAAATGTTCACGGAAGATGAAAAAACTAACAAAAACTCTTAATAAATTACGTAATGACAAGGTGTCATCAGTGAACGAGTTGTACATGTATTCAATAGGTAAAGACTCTGATGAGGAAATATATATAGAGTGATGCAAATGTGTAATCACTTTGTTTGCAATAGGTAAAGATTTTTGTTCCGGTAAGAAATTAGATTTATCAAGAAAAATAAACTATCTTACAACGATGGCATCAATGGAAGAAATTTTTTAGGGGAGAGACCGAAGAAGAAGGATAAAGAAAGCACAACAAACATCATATTTAGAGAAGCATTCAAGCAACTTAATTATAAACTTTCATGAGTCCCTCCTAAAATTTTAAAACAAACACCTTGGTGGGATTTTATAGGGATTCATTGAGTCTTAATAACCTTTGTAACACATGTCACAATGAAATCAATCCAAGCAAAGTCGTTAGTGGTAGAATTGGAGAAAGGTTTGTCTTCCGAAATCAAGAGGAGGTTTAGGAGGGAAGGATGTGTGGTTAGTGAACATGAGTCTTTTGGCTAAATGGTGATGACGGTTGGGGAGATGAACTGTGGCCGTATTATACCTCTATCTAGGTGGTGGAAAGATATTATAGCTTTAGAAGACAACGTGGGCATCAATTGGTTTAAAAACGAAGTTTCATGGAAGGTGGGAAATGGTGAGACAATTTGTTTTTTGAAAGATGTTTGGGTGGGTGATGTTCCCTTGAGTTCGCAATTTCCCCGCTTATTTTCAATTGCAACTCATAAGGACGTAAAGGTGAGGGAGTTGAGGGAGAGAAAGGGGGATAGGAGGGTGTAGAAGTGGTCGTGGAGGCGGAGATTGTTTGTTTGGGAAGAGAATTTGGTGGATCTTTTGGTAGAAACGGTTGATGGACGGGTTGTCGGTAATGATGATAGGTGGTGGTGGAAACCGGAAGAGAGTGGAAATTTCTCGGTGAGCACGACCTATTTATTGTTGGAAGAGAAACTTCTCGTTACAAATGATCTAGATGAGTTACAAAATAAGGTTTTCTCATATTTGTGAAAGAGTCCGGCTCCATCAAAAATCATTGCATTATCTTGGAAGGTGTTATTGGATCGTCCCTGCTAGAATGAATTTAAGTAGAGGGGGAGTGCTTGATCCAAATGCTCCTTTAAGGTGTGTAAACTGTGAAATGGGGGAAGAAGCCACTTCACATTTATTGCTAACGTGTGGCTTTGCGTTAGAGGTGTGGAGAAAAGGGATCAGCTGGCTTGATGTGGTTATTTTGAGATCTGAAACTTTGTATTCAATGTTGGAATATTTAACTTGTGCGGCGCGAGGCAAGAAATCTAGGAAAGGGTTGTGGTTGGTTTGACATACAACAATATGGGTGATTTGGAAAGTAATGAATGACAAAATCTTTAATCATAAGGCAAGGGAGGCCGTTAACAAAGTTAACGAGGAAATAAAGGTTACGTCGTGACGATGGGCTTGTGGTAGAGTGAATGTTGCACCTTGTCTTCTTTATGAATGGTGTTTGAACCCAGGCACTATTTTAACAGATGATGGTGTTGATAACCGGATTTTGTACTAGAGTTATTTCCGGATCAGGGGCGTGTACAGGGGCTGGACGCCGGTACTCTGTCAAGGAGTGTTGTGTTTTCTGGTTTGGGGTATATATGGTTCGACTGTGTTGAGTATGGGATTGTTTTATTCACTTTGTAGCTTTTCATTTTGGTTAGGCTGGCGTGTGTTGCCTTTTGTTGCCATGTTTATTTTTTTTCATGTTCTGATGTACTGTTGTGTGTGTACTCATGCTTTGCGAGTCTTGCATTTTTTAATTAAGTTTGATGTTTCAAAAAAAAAAAAATAATCGGAAGGCCAATCCTGAATTTACTTGGAACCATCGTTTAGTTCCACACATGGCCATGAAGTTCCCCTTGGAAAACAAAAGATAGTGATAGATATTTGACAAGTGTACCAAAACTATCGAAGTAATATTAAAATTCTTATCGACAAGGACCGTTGTCAATTTCTACTCAATAATTTCGTTAACTTAAATGATGTATTAAATTAGTGGTTGCTCTAGGCAGTTGGTTTGGTTGCATAAAACTTATGACAGAGTAATTGAGTTGGTTTGAAAATTGGATTAAAATAGATGATCAAGCCTTCGAATCCTCTATTGCGCACTGTGAATAATTTGTTCATCTTCTCTCTCAATGTTCACCTAGTTTTACGACGGATTAACATTAGTCTTGATCAATCTCTTGAGTTAAAACCTTTTCCTAAGTTATAATCTCTTAAGTCGATTCCTAACTGCGAAAGCTTGTTTTAATTCATTCATCCCTAAGTCATAACTCACAATTTTCTATCTCTAGCTTAATATGTAAAGTTAAACAAAATCATTAGGTCAGATTTAACAACTATGACTAGTAGTCAATTAAATTCTAAGATTAATTCATACAACTCAGAAGCTAGGGCTAGGAGTCATACAAAATTATATGAAAAGCATTAAACACAAACAATTTTGAATAAAGACTAGGTTTCCATTGATGTCAAAGAGAGTTCTTAACAAATTACATGCTCACAAATTACAACAGATTCAGCTCATGGCTTAATCAATCTAAAAGCTTAGCTACTCATAACTAAGACAATTGATAACATAGAAATAATAGAACATACATAAATCATAACCAACTATGAGTTGGTGTGAGATCCACTTGGTTCCTGGGTGCCTTCTATGCTCTGAAATCGTCTAAAAAAAATCGAACCCTTGCTCTGAATTCGCAGCTGGCTTTTATAGTTGGGTTCCTGTAACCGTCCCATCGTGCCACGTTACGGGTCCATCGTGGCACAATGACTTCATTAATCATACGTGGCAGCATAATTAAACCTTCATCGTGACGCGATCCATATCCAACCGTGCCACGATTTTTATAGAATTGAAAACCATCATTTGGCGCTCCTCCAAACGTGCCACGATACAGGTCCATCGTGACACGATTTTTCCAGTAGCTTGCACTTCCAAAATCTTCTCAAAATATTGCAAAACTTGCCCATTACATAACCATATGACCTGTGAACATTCATGACAACTTCTATCTGATTCTAGCATGTAAATCATGAAAAAGACTCTCTAACTTGTACATCAGGACATCAAAACAACTAAAAAACAATAGTGTGACCTAAAGTCATCAGATAGCTACAATGCATGTAGATCAGCGTGTCGCCAAATAGTGATACATCAATAACCTCAAAGCAAATCAAAGAGATCCAGATTGAGACAAAAACGGATCATGCCAAAAGAATACAATGAAAATGCAAATTCATCGAGTTAGGCCCAAGGGAAGACAACGAACATTGGCCCAAACCCTTAGAGAAGTCTAAGGAAGTATAGATAGCAGGCCCGGGAAATACAACGAAGATTGGAACTCAACTTACACTTGAAGTATAATCAAGTTTGATCAAAACATTGAAAGCCAACTCAGATCTTTTTGCTTAAAGTCCAACTGACATGCAAGTATCGACCCAAAGGCAATATCACAATGTTTGTCCACTGATCATATTATTCGACCTTTGGTGCAGAAAAACAAAAACTAGTGGGGGAGAAAAGATTACTGCAATCAAGGACGAAACACATATGCTGGTGAAAAATAGTTCCTTAAAGAAATCACATACCTAACATGGCTAGCAAGCATCACGATGGTAAAGAAGAGTAATGGAAAATGGTGAATATGCACATATTGCACCGACCTCAATAAAGCATGTCTAAAAGATACATATCCATTACCAAACATCAACATGTGGTAGACCGTACGTTGGGATGCAAGACTCTTAGTTTCATAGATGCGTACTTGGGATACAACCAGATCATGATGAGTCAGGATGGCACGCCTAGGATATATTTTATGACAGTTGGGCCAAACGTATGCTATCAAGGCATGCGTTTCAAATTAAAAAATGCAAGAGCAACTTATCAAATGTTGATGGACAAGATCCTTGCCAAGCAGATCAAATAAAACATCAAAATCTACACAGATGGCTTGATAATCAAAACTTGAGGATCATAGTCTCACTCAGAAGATTAAACAATAATCTTTGAGCTGGTCAAAAGACACCACATGCATTTGAACCTTGAAATATGCATGTTGGGGGTACAAGGATGGAAGTTCTTTACATCTCCATGATTTCTCTAAACTAGTTGCGAAGATCTTTACATCTTCATTCAAAGGGGAATAAAAGTAAATCCACATAAATGAAGGGGCAACATTAGAGATGCATAGTCCTACATCTATCAAAGAAGTGCAGCGTTTACAAGTCGAATAAAGTCCCTATCTTGATTTCTTTCCAAATTTATAGATCAATCACTATCATTTTATCAGGAATTGTAGAAGCCAAAACAACTCCAATGGACCCTTAGCTAGTGTGAGCAAACCTTCAAAGAACCGAAGAAGTTCCTATCATCACCTCTAGTATTAACACAACCTTCCTCAGGTGTCGAGTTGACTTTCTACTTGGCAACAACAGAGGACGCCAGCTTGATTCAATTGGAAGAAAGTAGCAAAATTCAACACTTTACTTTTTTCACTAAAGTGTTTCAATGAGCAGAGGTGTAATACCAAAAATTATAAAAACTTGCATTTGTGTTAATAGTCTCTACATGTAGGTAAGGCGTTACTTTCAATTACACACTTAGCGGTCAAGAAAATTTTTTCCTATAAAGAGGATTGTTAACAAACTTGGGGTTTCTGAGGATGGTCACATGGTGAGTAGATCTCTTAGAATTCCAAATTATATTCATGCCAGGGGATATCATTAATCATGATTTTTTGGTGTTTAACTAATAACTATGCATGATATTAATTAACGATTCATATTATGCTTAAAAATGATTTTTAGGTATTTAAATATCCATTAACTACTTTTTATATTCAAATACGTACACACATAAAATGATAAAAATCAATATGTTAAACACTTTTAAATTTGTGGTTAATTGTAGTAATAAGATGATCAATGAATTAGAACACCTAGTTATATCCATTAATCATCCACTAAATAAAATTAACCATGTATTTGAAGTATCCAAAATTTTTATAAAAAATTGTTGTTTCATTTTTGTAAGAAATAACAAGTTCATTGTAAAACTAAAATATTCTGGGATCTAATTTGAGTAATTGAAATTTGAGAAACTCAAAATCATACAATCCAAATATTTAGTAGACCAAAAAATCATATGAAAAAAAATACATTGATAACATTTAGATTAAGAAAATGCTTACGAGTGTTTTGTTAACCATTTAAAAGTAGTAATTTTTACCTAAAAATTATGTAATAGTTATAACATTTACATGTGTTTAATTTATAATTTGAAGATAAAATTTCTTTTTATAGATTGTTTAAACAATGCCCTTGGGGTATTAGGCTAGTTTATGATATCACAAATATATTTAGAGAAATGTCAACCAGTGCCCTGAGACACTTATTAAGAAAGTAAATATAGGGGGTCTGGGGTTCGAACCCCAGCCCCTGCATAATTATGTAATATCCCTATTAATTGAATTAAGTTCACGGCGACTTAAAAATGTAATCTATAGAAAGTAAAAAAAGGGTCTTTTTTAATTTTTTTTATATCCTTAACCATTGTACCGGACACCTGCTAATATGACCCGCATGTATTTATTCTACTCGTATGAGAGAATTTTAAATGAAAACATTTTTGAATTGAAATTTACATTGACCTAAGCCCTTAAACTTTTGGTCTTTCACTTTTCTCATAACTATTTTGCCGCTTTCCGCTTCAGTGTTTCAAGAATCATCATCATCATGGTTTGGGGTCTCTTCCCCGTCGATCCTCTTTCCGGTACCCATTCAAACCTTCGTAGTTTTGTTACCTTTCAATTAATTTTTTTTTAATAGGTCCTTGATTTCTAGCAATAATTTCATTTGATTATGACAGGTGAAGATAATTACTACATTTTCAAAACTGGTACTTACAAAGTTGGCAGAAAAGGTATTACTATAATGTTTATACCCTTTGGTGATTAAATATATTTTTTTTTTGAATTTCTTTATTCATTTTGTGTTTTTTGTTGCCAACACTTTATACCCATTTTCTATAAAAAAAAAAAGAGATTTTTTTTTATTGTTTTGGTATTGGTTTAAGTTTTACCTTTGATAGAGTGAAAATGTAAGAATTTTATGTGAATGCTATTATATGTGAGAGTGTTTTCAGTAGAGTTGCTGAAGTTGTTAAGTTATGCCAATTGGTTTTTACGGCTTAACATGCCCCCGTCAGGCAAACGGGTTTAGGGTAATGTTTTAAAAACCAAATTGGACGGTTGAAATGTGAACTGGTGATGTCTACGGTTAGGTTATTTGAGTGGTTAGAATGTAGTTGAACTATGATCCAGAGGTCTCGCTGATTCGATGTTAAGTTTGGATTTTAGAACATTGATTTAGGGCTTGATGTTTGTATAATGCTGGAGACACTAAATCAAAACCTTGTTTAGAAAAATGAGGCTCATAAAGGTGAAACACTTGACAGCTTGATCAAAGAGACTGCTATACAATGTCAAAACCAACTCGCGAGCTCGAATGTTTAGATGTTGTTATGTGGAAGTCTGAGAATCCTGTTTATACTTTATCTTAAGCACGTTGTACCATAAATTACAGCCATGTCTGACCTGACTCCTTAGCCAGGTGCGCAAACAGTAACAGAATCATTAATGAAACTGAAATAGAAGTTTCTTTTGAATGTCTTAAAGTAGGGGGAGCTAGAAAAAAAGACGCAGCAATTGTATATATATCTTAAAACATTTTTGTTCTAATCTTCTAGGCGACATTAGTGGAGATAGCTATCTGACACATTCATGTTTAGTGTTAATTTAGCCTCATAATCTAGTGATTCCCTTATTAATATTTCAAAAAGTGAAACCAACAAAGCTAACTGTTATTCTGGCAGGCTTTTCAGAATGGACGGTTATGATAATATTCTGCTTTTTTTTATTAAACTTTTGAAGTATTTTCCTGTTATAAGTTTTATTGATTTTTTCTGTCAAAAAAAAGTTTTATTGATTAAATCATTGTTTTGTTGTATATCATGATGATAATTTATAAGATATTGTTACTATATGCTTACAGGTTGCGATGTGATTGTCACAAAAGATAAAGGGGTTTCTCGGGTTCATGCAGAAATTGTTGTTAATACAATGAACATGTTAAATCCTCTACCAAATGTACGTCGTCATTTGTCTTCTAGTGTACAGATAAGAGATTGCTCCAAGTATGGAACATTTGTGAGCAAGAATATTGGGTCCAAGAAAAAAGTTCATGAGCTACCAAACAAAGAAACAGCATTACAGGATGGCGACCTTGTTTCTTTTGGCACTGGTAGTGCAACCTACAAGTATGTTAACTATTTTTTTCAGTTTGATGTTCTATTTCTTTTTTGTGCCACACTTGATTTCTAGTAAATGTTTATGCGGTTCCACTCTTTATTTGTAGTAAATGTGAGCACTCTTAAACACTTTGAATTAAATCTGACAGGTTTTGCCACATCCCCCTCATTCTTTTCATCTATTCATCAAATCAAGTGGATCGATCTCTTGAAGAGAAAATTTCATCAATTGGTCAGTAGAGAAAAATTTGTAAAATTTATTCATTCTTATAAATGATGAGCGCATGCTGTCTTATTACTTACTTGCACATGATATTGCATGTTAGTTTTTTAGTGGTGTAGTGTAGATATTATTGAATGCTTAATTTTTGGCATTTCCAACAAATATGAATAATCGTACCAAGAGACTAATAATATATTTTTAAGGAAGTATATTTTGCATATCTTTTGATGATAACTTCGTATTTAGTTTTTGTTGTGTAAATTGAAATTATGGCATGTTCAGAAAAGTCGTAGGCCACTTGGCTTATCTTGCTATATGCACGTGCTGTATTAGATTCAGTTTGTTTACGAACATCCTAAGCCACTCAAATTGTAACATATTGTATACCTTTATTTAACTTTCCTCTTTAAACAAGAAACATTATCTTGGTTGAAGTATTAGTTAGACTATTGTCTTCATCTAATCAAATTGTCTTCATGTGAATAGCGACTAACGTATACTTTCAATTTAGGTGCTAGTATTTCTCATACCCTGAATGAAGAATGCACACATGTGCTGGTAGATCAACTCATGCCCTTAAAGAGTGATCTTGTTGATGCAATTGTGGCAAAAAAATCTTGTGTTCTCAAAACTTGGCTTGAGGTATAGAAGCATTCTGTATTCTGTATTAGTTATATTTGGTTTTCAACTTTTCATTATGCTATCATTTTGTTACAGTCAAGCGATGATTAATATTTATATTCATAGTTTGATGACATGGCAGTTAGTTGCTTGCATACTTGACATATTCATGTTTTATGGTTGGTTTTATAATTACTTTATGCGTATGAAATAAAATGTGTTATGTCATAGGTTTTTTCTATACAAGAATGGGTTATGTGAAAGGAGAGTTGATATATATGGATAAAGCTAAATATGTGTTTACAGACAACTACGATATATTTAGATCTTTGCTGCATTCCCAAATTGTGGGAATAATTTGCCAATTATTCTTTCAGAATTTCTAAGTTACAAGCATCATAATAATTTTTCATGTAGCTTGTGGACCCTGTATGACTTACGAATCACATGATGACATCTATGCTATGAAGCACTGACACTCTTCGGATTAGGCATGTTCCGGTGTTTGACACCCGTCTATGTCCGACCCGTCTATGTTCCGGTATTTGACACCAGTTGTTTTGTGACCAATAGCATTGTAGACCTGGATCCTACGGCATAATTTGTACTGAGCCCCGACTGAAGATAATGCCAAGTGTTTCTTGTAGTCAAAATTTATAAAATTCATTTATCATAGCATAACAGCTCATCAAGCATAAACATATTTTCTAAGTTTTAGTCTACAAATATGAGGTTTTATTGCAGGGTTTTGTCTAGAATTTTTTCCACTTATAGTGAAGATTTAAGTTGTGACTATTTGTTCCCTGTAGTTTTTTGCAGAAAAGAACATTAGCAATGAAATTCCCAGCTGTCATTCGTAAGTACTTCTTTAACTTCGGAATTTGATCGAGCTGGCTTTATATCTTGAACTGGCATCAGCTGGACCAACTAAAGAAGTTTTCTTTTTCTTTTTTGCCCCTTTCGTCTTCTCGAGCAGACATATTCCAACAGTGTCGGTGGAAGGAGTATCTATTAGAGTTGCTGACCCCAAATCTCGCGAAAACTGTTTGAAAGGATACACTTTTGTGTTGGAATCTGTGCATCTGGTAATTGTCTTCAAGTCTTCTGTACTCACTCTGAAACTGAACTTAAGTTTTATAATTTCTAGCTGCTGGTTTTATTGTTACTCTGAATATTGAAATGTAAATATGCAGGACAGAGATCTAGGGCTTTCTGAAAATATAAAACGAAAACATCTTAATATTTTTGTAGGCTGGAGCATAGCTTATCTTGACACAATTTAATTATCTTATTCTTTTACCCTGTGACAGTATAAATTTGGGGGTCAGCTAAATTCTTTACTGGAAGTTGCTGGTGCTAAAACTATTTCGTTTCAAGAATTCTCTTCCAATAGTCAAGTATGTATTTCATTTCTTTCTTTCTATTTTTATGAACTTTGTAGATTACAAGGTAGATACTGGACTTCTGGAAATGACATAAGTTAGTTGGCTATTTTATATGCTTATAAGTTATAACATATTAAATGTGTATACATGCTATTCTGTGTACTATTAGCATGCATTTGAAATAAATTATTCAGCTATAACCTGTGAGTAGTATCCTTTGTAATTTTTAAGATTACTGATCAAATACCATCTCTTGTTTTTCTGCCCTCTTTCCCTTTCTGGTATAAATCCAAGTCAGGAACATAGTCAACATTGAATAACAAGACACTTCAGTTCTGGCATGAAAAATCTGATTTCTCATTTATTTCATGTAGGGTTCAGAATATGGAGATGATAATCGTATGGTTTGTGTCATCCCAGGAGGAGCGGCATGCAAACCCGATTTCAATAAATTATTAAGTTCCTTGCTAAAAGTCAATGAGATAGATATAATAAATGCTGCTCTCAGTGGAGATCTAGATCGGTCAATTTTAAAATCACCATGCGGTAAATACTCTATATTTCTAGTAATTTACTTGAACAGTCCAAACCTTTTTATTTTCTCTCCCCATAACTGAAGAATTTAAATTTGAACTTTTTTTACTTTTCTGGTTATCTGCTTATAATATGACGTAGTGAAGTGCAGAAAAGCTTACTTTGACCTTTGTTCATGTATATGTATGAGCAAATATTTTTGCTTCACCCTCTTTCCTAAAAGAAGAGAAACAAAAATTATTCCATTTGATTGACCAACTGATCATCTAACAACAAATACTTCAAAATTATGACTGTTTGTCTACAGATGTTTATGCTATTATTTGCTGAGATTCTTGTTGCACGTAATGGAGATAAAATTAAGGAAAAGAGTGAAATTGTTGTCCAACCAAAGTTTTACAATATTATTTCTTGATCGCCGGAATTAATAATAATTTCTACTGTATTTTGTATTATTCATAAAAAAAAAGCTTCAATTATTGATTGGATGTAACTTCCGTTCTTTTATTATATTTTTGTCACATGTGAAATGTCTGTAGTTATCAAATCAGTGCTAGAATAATATGGTTATGTTTAAATGCTGACTTACTTTTTCACAATTTCATGAAAAGTGAATCGTAAGTGTAACTGTGGTCTCAATATTATTATATTATTTTTGGTGGTGGGGGCAGGGATCTTTTGAACACCATCACAAGAACAACAGCATTTTGGCGTTCACAACTTTTCAAGAAATTGCCTGTAACCTAGGAACTTGGCAGCTTTAAACCATCGGCTGTGATGTCATTATTGTCATAAGTTTTAATTTGCATCTTCTCTGAGCTTCTCCAATTTGTTTCTGCTTAACTAAGGTTTTCTTTAACTGAAGTTAAGTAAAAACCATAACATATTTATAGGTATAATTTTAGGCATATTTAAAGATTTCTGAACTTCTCGAGGAAAACTATCTCGGAACTAATATATACCCACATCTTAAACAATACAAAATCAGAAAATAATCACTAATTACAGTATTCAGAGATTCAAGCTACAAAACCCCCAATTTGTAGCGAAGTAAGTCAGCATATTATCTCAAGGAAATCAGAATGTTATCTCAGTAGCCACACATATTTTTTTATGTACTGAACAGGGACTGACAGAAGGCGAAAGTTGAAAGATTGGGATATTTTATGCAATACATTGCTTCAATAATTTTAGTACTCAATATATTTTTTGCATGTAAATAAACAATTTAATGAGTTGGATCCAAATATGGTTTCGGATAGAACATTATGGCGTAATTTGATCCATGTAGCCGACTCCACTTAGTGGGATAAGGCTTGGTTGTTGTTGTTGTTGTTGTAAATAAACAATTTAAACTTCATACTTAGTGATGAACTCTGTACTCTTAATTTGTTACAAGAATAACAAGCTGTATGTACTGTTGCAGTGCTTATTTCATCGTCATGCTCTACAGACGAGACAATTGTAGCAGATTCAGATACTGAAGTTGAAAAAGCCACATCACCCTATGCAAGCGAGGCATTATGTGGTGGCAATGATGTAAAAACAGAAGAATTAGATGATGATTCCGGCATTTCAGACAAGAGGAAAAATGAAAGAGTGGAGGCTTCCTTAGATGATGTTTCTGCCAGTTTGCATAAGAGAAAAAGTGAGAGAATGGAGGCATCCATTGATGACGTTTCTACCAGTTTGCATGAAATAAAACGTGCAAAAGCAGACATATCCCTGGATGCTTCTGTCCATTCTGATACACATACTACCAGCTTCAAGGATGGCACTGGCGATATCAAAGTGAAGAAAGACAAAGTTGACGATTATGCAAGTGGAAATTCAGATGTTATTTACAGCCAAAATTTAATTGTTCGAGATATAAACAGACTTACCAATAGAAGTTCTGCACCAAACAGCAGTGTTCCAAATTTCAAACGCTTTAGAAAGGTGTGGTTTCGGTAGCACTTCTCTTCTTATAAGCGGCTTATCATCTACTGTAATTGAAACTGGAACCAAACTTGTTTGGTTAATTAGTTGAATTTTTTTCTTGACTTGTCTGATTTCTATATTCCATGAAGCCTTATCTCTTCATGCTAGATTAATCATTAAATAGAAACATCTATGTCTAATTAGTCCAATTTTCTTTGAAATGGAATTGCAGCCAGAAACTCAATCTGGAAATAGTTTCAACAACCTTGTTCCATTTGCAAAATATCCATACAAGTAAGAATAATACTAATTATTACTTCTGTAATTTTAAAAGATATCTGGTTACCTTCACTTCACTCTGTTTCTTCGGGTAATAAAGAAGTCATGCTATGTTTCATTTATTTTCAACAATAGGGATTCTGACTATGGAAATGATGAGACAGCTGAGTATGTGAAGGAGGAGAAAAGGCGAAAGCAACGAGAAGCTGCGGCTGATGATCTATTTAATAATCAGAAGGTGAGTCCTCTACCTATTATGTTGAGACAGCTGAGTATGTGAAGGGGAAGATCACGTTAACCTTGGCTTGTTGAGTATATACCGTAACTTTTTACTTGTTTCACTGCAGGCAAAAAAACGAGGCACTGCTGGTTCTCTCTACGGCATTCTTACTAGATGAAAGTAAACCTCTTTCAAACTGTGTTATTTATTATAGCTTTAAAATATCTTTTAACATTAAGTTAGTGCAAATTTTTGTGTTTCCAAGTTAGCTAAATAATGTTTTAATGAGAAACATGACAAATATCTGAAATGATAAATGTAAGACTCAGAAAGTATGATAAGATATAGTCTTAAAAGAAGCATTTGTATTTTATGTTTATAAAGGTAAATCTCTTTCAAATATTTTTGTATTTTTACTACTTTAAAATGTGGATAAAACGTGCTTCTAAAGTTAAGTTATCAAAATATGTTAACCTAACAAACTAAGGATGTCACCTATTATAATATACCCACTAAAGCTAGCAATCTGGGCTTTGAGGCATGAACAATAGACAGGTCCACCCAACCTTATATTGAGATTTTGCTATATATAGAAAAATGAGAGCAATAAGGATCAAATCATTAAACTGTAGACCATTGGGTCATAGACTCACATAGACACCAATACCGTGTCACGAACCATCTATGTCAGAAAGCTTTAGTGTGAAAAAACATTATTGGTTTATATCTGACAGCTAGAAAGTACTCTCTCCGTCTCAAAATAATAGTTGTTAAAGGTTTATGCACGATTTTTAAGGAAATGATTAATTGTGTTAATTTCAATGATAAAATTAGTATCATTTACTAAAATACCCTTATTAATTGTACTTAGTAGAATAAATAGTTAAGTACTTAAGTTGAATGAAATTGTGGAAAAAAAATAATAAATGCTGTATTGGTATTCTAAAATGACAATTATTTTGAGACATAGCAAAAATGTTAAAGAGACAATTATTTTGAGACGGAGGGAGTATAACCTATTGTCGTTGTGCAGAGGAAAATGATATCTTTTAAATTGCCAAGTTAGTAAGTTTTGTCGCAATTCTAGTTATGCCATTTGTTTATCTTGGTTTAATATACTGTGTTGCTTCTATTATATGGCCAATGGTAAACATAGTGGCTATAGTATTAGTAGGTAGTGTGACCTATGGTGACTGGGACAGAATCCTCCATGCATATGCCGTGGCATTGCCACAGCAACAATTTGACAACATTGTTGATGCCTTATACAAGATATAGAATGTGAATATGCTCACACATACACTCCAAAAATGTGTATAAAACGGGAAATGGTTGATCATGTGTGGAAGTATGTCAACTTTTTTTTCCTCTTTCATATTTCATTTGGTCTTTCAAACTTTTCCAAATGTATGATGTAATGGTTTAATGATAAATACTTTATGCCATAGTATTTGATATTTTGCAGTTTTTTTTCCTGTGAAAAGGTGGACATGTTGGCATACTGTAGCAGAGGGCTTTCTTCTTGGACACTAACTTTGAACATGCTACACACACGTGTGTCCCGACTGCAGGTTAGTCGAGTCCCCCTGTTTGTGTTTTGATTGAGAACAAAAAGAAGTCGTTGGCCTTCTGTGGTGACACACTCCTGTATCTTTGAGTGGGAGCTTGAAGGATCCTCTTGTTTCTATTGTAGGCGTACGAAGTAAACAAATAGAACTCATGTTTCAGGTTGGCTGACATGTGAAGGTTTTTGGCACTGGAGTGTTATATAAATGCATTTGTACAAATTAAATATGTTACGCGTGTTAGCCGTCTGATCTAAAATTGATGGTCGTTATTGTGTATATTTGATTTTTTTTTAATGTGTAATATACACCGTTCAATCTCTATCTAAAGGTCGAGATTCCAAACTGCGTGTTTATTCAACAAGCAATTCGGGTCCCTCGAATTGGAAGCAACTGCAACATTTTCCTATTGCATTGCTATCTGAATCCTCGTGACACCTTATGGTCAAGGTTACCACCATCACATGGGACCCCAAATTAATGATAGTTTTATCATTTTCAAACCATAAATGGCATTGACATTTTTTGTACTGGGACATACCATAAAGTTACTAGTCTTTTATTCAACCCAATCAATTTTCTTTGAGAGCTACTCTTACATCCTGAATGATTTCTTAAAACTGGTGTTTTTTCTCCGTTTGAATGGATAAACTGAAACAAACGGTATTTTTTTTCTTCATTTAGATGGGTAGTAAATAAAGATAGATAAATGGCGACTCAATTTCTTTTCGCTAATCCAAGTATCCAACCATTGTCCTCTTTTCGTGCAATTAAGTGTTCCACAAAATTGATTTGAGTAAGAACATTCAAACATAAATCATTTCAACTAAATCAAATTTATAAAAATATTCAAAATCTTATTTAACACCACCCATCAAGCGTTAATACAACAAAGAATGATTGTGAGAAAGTTACAATTTGTTTGGCCGTTTTTTTTTTTTACCATTTTGTTGGCCAGTTAAATAGAAAAAATAAAAACTAATGAACAGTGCAAGATAAAATTTGTTTATTGTTCTCTAAAAAAACGTGATTGAACTCAAGTGTCCGACAAATTTCACTTAAAGATTCGTTTGGGAGAAGCTGCAGAATTTGTGATGATTGGATGAAACAATTCTTAATCACACTTTATTTACTTATCAATTGAACTCCGGATTAATAAGTTTCATTTCCTCTAGGAACATGAGTTAAAAAAAAGTGACTTATATAGTAAAATCAGCAATTGAACACATAATCCTTTAACTTAATTCTTTTTTTAATTGGTCTCATAACTGTTAAAATTTTTAATTTAGTCCTTTATCTGTGTTTCCGACGATCAATTTGATCCTATTTTGTTAATTTTAACTCCCTAAAAAAAGGAGGTCGTTGGATAAAGAAGATCTATCAGATCTAACCGTGTATCACCAACACCTCATTTTTACTTTTCTTCTTCTTCTGCTTTCCTCGTCTTCATACAACCTTCATCTTCGTAAAAAAGCTTTTTCTTTTCTTTCAAAAATTCATCATTACAACTTAAACAAAAACCACATAATCAAATCCCTAAATTCAAAACTAACACCCATTTTTCAAATCCATCACCTTCAACCACAAATCCAATTCATCTTCAACCACAAACTCAATTCAAAACTAACACCCATTTTTTTCACCTTCATCAATGGCATCAATGAAAGGTATAAAGAAAGTTTTATAATGGTAAGAATTCACACTCGTGTATCCCAAGAACAGCTCTTACAACACACCCCTTCACTTCACTCATCCTACATTGATGTATTGAAAGCTCTCGTGAAGAACGAAAAAGATGATGGTCTTACTGTGTTTGGAAACAGCAAAGCAATCTGTGGTGTTACTTTTCTCGTCCAAGTTGATGGTGGAGGATATGAAATCTGAACTCTTCAACTTCGATGATGATAAAGAGCAGAGAAAGTGAATCCCTTTTATATAACATCAATGGAATTTGAACAGTTTTTTGTTTTGAAGAATAAATTATGAATGGAATTTTAACAAATTATGAAATCATGAATTTTGAAAGAAAAAACAATTGGGTATTTGATGAAGGTTGATGAAGCTTGTATGAAGATGAAGATGAGGGAAGAAGGCGAAGAAAAGTAAAATAAAATAGATGTTGATGATACACTGTTAGATCTAATAGATCTCTTTATCCAACAATTTCCTTTTTTAAGGAGTTGAAATTAACACAATAGGATCAAATTGATCGTCTGAAACATATGTAAAGGATCAAATTGAAAATTTTAATAGTTATTGGATCAATTTAAAAAAAAAAATTAAGTTAAGAGACCGGTTGATTAATTAAAAAAAAAACTATACTTACTATTCCCCTAAAGTTGATTATAGTTTATAACACAACAAATCATCATTGCAATATTTCCTTATCATCAAACAAACTTATACGAGAAACTGTTAGAAATCACATTTGAGAGTGAAGATAAAGTGAAAATCTCAGCAACATTTCTTTTATTAAATATAGATATATAGAATAAACATATGTATGCTATATATAAATATGTAAGTAATCAAAATTACAAGAATTGTAACTCAATCTCCAAATGCCGATGGAAAGCAAAATCCATCACATGAGATATCTCAATATCAAAAACCATAAAAGAAATGAAACAAATAGCAAAAGAAAAATAAATAAATAAATATCAATATGCATATTCTACTATATATATGCACTAAAGAATTCAAAGCCTAAACCTAAATTTACAACTACTGCTCCTAATTCTAATAGAATTATTAGTATTGAGATTATCCACCACAATCCTGCACCTAACCCTGAAATTAATTTTGAAAAGCTTCAATTTCCCAAGCTTAATCCTCACAGGCTGTTTAACCTTCAAATTAAGAGGAACACTACCCTCTGATTGAAATTGTTGCTGCAATGAATCTCTCAAACCTGTTGCATTCTGTGTTTGTCCTGTCAAAGGTATACTAAGAACAGTAACATTTTTGTGACCTTGATAGAATTTAGGTAATGACCCTTCACATAATTTTGTGTCTATATACCAAGCACTTATGTGACTTCCACCTCTATAGTCAATTCCAATTTTCTTGTTTGGATTTCTTGCAGTGATTGTTAAATTGAATGTGACTGCTAAACTGTTGTTGTTTGAAACATCGAACTGCGTGACTCGTAGTTCGTCGACCGAGTATTTTGGAATCTTTGGTCTAAAAACAAGGAAGAGTATTCCAATTGTTATGCCAAGTGCTATGATTAGAATTATTAGTATGCTGAAAATCCAACAGAAGAATTTGCAGCAACAGCTTCTTCTTTTCTTTGGTGGTTTTGATTGATTAATAGGAATAGGCAAAGTTTGTTGTGTACTAGGAAAAGGAGGAGGATGAGGAGGAGGGTGTTGTTGTTCTGGATCATCAGATTTTGACGTGTTTCTTGGTACTAAAGGAGCTGAAGGTTGTTGTTGAGGTGCTTCAACATCATGAAGTGGATGAATTCTCTGATTATCTGCCATGTTTTTTTCTTCTTCTGTGAAGAAATGTGAAGAAGAAATTGTAATGATTGTTGCTGCAAATGAAATTAGAGATGTTGTATGAACTGTTTGGTTTGTTTTTCTTTCTTATGGTTTGTTGTTGTGTTTATATATGGAAAAGGTTGTTGAAATGTTGAAGTTTTGAAGCTTCCTATTGTTGACTTGTGAAAGGAAGGCTAAAGTAAAGGCTAAACTATTTCTTCTATTTTATATTGAGTGTTTCATTACCAAAACAAAAATCTTAAAATAAGTGTAGCTTTATAATTTTAATCGGAGTTTAGCGCAAATGATTGGTGTACACTTCGTGTGTTATAAATTTTGAAATTCCGAGTTTGATATCTACTCATAAAAAATATTAATTATTAATTTTTTTCTCATTCCATCGTTGAATTACTCACTAGATTCTACAATAAATGTTGTATTTAACTATTCTACACAGTAATTTGGGAGTGATGTGATTAGTGTTATTTAGATAGTAAAAAAAATCAATTAAAATACATTAAAAATTGAAAATAGCAATTTCTTTTTAGAATTATTTATGCAAATGTGACATATATTATGGAAATGAGGTAATACTATGTAAACTATTCTTTTTAAGATAAATTATACTTTGAGTAAATTGAAAAGATAAATTATATTTTACTATACATTTTTGACTTTTTTTTGTTGATAAGATACATTTTTGACTTTGGTTAACGGCTAATAAGGGTAATTTAATAAGTTTTTTGTTATGAATCACATGTCTTATGATGCAGGCACCAAGTATTGAGTTATGAAATATTCAATTCAAAGTTTGTGTCTTGATTGAAATATGTGATTAAAAGCCGCCGAAGCTTCTTTCTTTAATTTCTTGCTTTTCCATTCATTCCGTGTATGGTCTTCTTCTGTGAACATTACATGACGTATAGTTATGTTCTTTTTTTCTTTGTTCAATTAATTACTCAACCGCATGAATAAAATATTGTTTGTCATCTCAATTTTAATGAAATAGAAGATACTTTATTCTTTTAAAAACAATAAGAAATGTGGTTAATCTACTTTTTGGTGTGGGAGATAAACAAGCAAATGTATATTCATGAAATCGTGCATCTATCTATGTTTTTTTCGTACACACTTTTTCTTAGGAGAGAGATATAGATAGAGATTTCTTTCTAAGCAAGCGTATAGTATAGGAGAGGTACACTACATGTACATGAAATGAGTGTGAATGATAACTTTTAAAAAAAATTATTGTCTTGTCAAAAATTTATCATAAGTATCAAATAAAATAATTACTCTTTTATATGAATATACTATAAAAAACATTTTAAGAATAAATTGAACTCAATTTTTTTGGAACTTGTGATTGAAGCACATAAGATGAGTTTTTCTACCCAGTCGAATTTTCTTCATACACAAAAGTTAAGAGATAAAGATCAAACCCCGACAGAGCATGCTTAAAGGATTCAAATTCTTTACCACTTACATCAACTATTGTTGGGGAACTCAAGCCAAATTCCTTATACGTTTAAAACAAAAAAAATATATTTTGCTAATAATTCTTGTTTTTAAAATACTTTTGATATAATTGATCATTAAGTGTTTGAAAAGGGGGTGGGGGAGGGAGGGTGTCGTGTTTGACAAAGAACTCTCCTTCATCTCTGAGTTAAAATATACTCATAAAAGTTAGCTATTATTGTGTTAGGTTAGCAAACTCATTTGAATATGAACATTCCATAAAAGAAAGCAAAAATAAAGGAAATAATTAACAAATAGTTAAAAGTATGCAACACAACTCCGAAGTTTTTTTTTCAAAGGCAAGAGAGAATGTTTTAGATAGACTCATTCAAGCATAAACATAAGGTGTGTAAAAAGGATTCAGTTTACGGTATAAACTAAACTTCACATGATTTGAGTTAATGTATGTGTAAAAAAAATTGCACAGTAAATGCATAAAAATTAATCACCATGTAAATTTTGTCACTTTCTATTCCAATAGATTGTAAATGCATTTTTTTTTATAAAAACAAAATTAGTAAACCATCAAATTGGTCACTGTTTATGAGTCAATCTCTGTTAATATTTTAAACTAGTCCATGTCTTTGTAAAAAAAATTTCAACAAATTTTTCATCATGTGACAAAAACATAACGACAGAGACCGAATTAATTTTTTTGGACAAAGACATAGACTAATTTAAAATACTAATTGAATCAAGAACTAATTAAAAATAATTTACAACGACATATATCAATTTAGTGATTTACTCTAAATAAAAAACTATGGTTTCCGAGGTTCATTAGATTAAAAAAAAAAGTCTAAAGACTAGCATAAACAAAATTACCTACACATTATCTTTCAATGTGATTTTCGCACCAAGATGTCATGAAATCGAGCAATATTATAAAACTTTTTGACACAAAAAAAAAAAAATATATATATATATATATATATATATATATATGGTGAGTTTGTTTTAGCTTTAAAAAAAGATTTTGTATTAGAAAAATCTAGAGAGAAACGGAGCCATAAGTACATCCCTTACTGTTATAATAACTTTTATAATATATCCCTTAATTTTCAACGAAAAGCTAAAGCTCCTCGCTGAGCTAGGCGTCTGTTAGTGCTGTCGTGTTCTGCTTTTTTGTTCTCTTTCTATGTATTTTTTGGGACTTGTTTCTTCATTTTCTATTTATACATTATTACTTTGCAATTAAAAAAAAAAAGACATCATCATCTCCAATTCATTCAAACATGCACAAGCAGGTTATAGTTTAGAAGTTTCCTTGCGTATTTTATACTATTTCATTACGCCATAAGACGTGTCCCTCAGGGCCATTTCGATGGCTTTTTTCATTTGATTTTTAATTATGTATAGTTAAAATAAAATTATTATTAAAACTGATAAAAATATGAAAATTAATTAATTTATTAGTAAATTAAATATATTTTTTAAGGACATTTTTTTATTTAATTTATTAGGAAAACTTAATTATTTTTTTTAGTAAAGATTGTTTTATCATTTATATAATATATATATATATATATATATATATATATATATATATATCACATTATTATTTAATTTCTTATCAGATTCACTTCAAACATAGGATATGATTTAACGAAATACTCTCTCTGGTCCTTATTATAAGAAGAAAAACAAAAAAAATATCAAAACCAATACAATCATTAATTGTTATAACTTTTTAAATAATTTTACAAATATACCCCTATTGAAAGTTGTGAAACATTAAATATATCTACTAATATTGAAAAGATAAACATTAAATGAGGGATAAAAAAATCTTTTAAGCAATAACTACACCTTAAAAATTGTGACATTTTCTTATAAATAGGACCAAATTTTTTTTTGAAAATTTTCTTATAATAAGGACAGGAGGGAGTACCATAATATAAGACTTTGTTGTGTCAATATCATATTAAATCCTACCGCCTTCAAAGTTCTCATAAAATCCATTTAAAATTAAAGGGCACGATCTACCAAAAAATAAATAAATCAAAGGGCACGCTTGTAATTTAATTAATAGTGTTTTGACTTACCAAATCCTAAAGTCGAAGACTTTGCTTGAAACTACTAAAAGGATGTCTCGTGATCTCATGGACGCTATCATCTTTTGTGCAGTTGGCACTTTTTGTCTTTGTTTTCTTTGAAAATGGTAGTAGAATGTTAGAAATAATAATCCTCCGGTCCTTAATATAAGAAGAAAAACCAAAAAACATCAAAACCAATACAATCATTATTTGTTGGAACTTTTTAAATGTTTTTACAAATATACCCCATAAAAATTTGTGAAGTATTAAATATACCCACTAACATTAAAAAGACAAGCATTAAATGAGGGTTAAAAAGGTCTTTTACGCAATAAATACACCGTAAAAATTGTGACATTTTCTTATAAATAGGTCCAAAATTTTTTTTGAAAAGTTTCTTATAATAAGGACCGGAGGGAGTACTATAATAAACATCATTAATCTAACCACTTGCCTTAATTGTCACATTACGACATAAGGAAAAGATACAAAAATAAAATTAACGAATGTTACATTTTCTTTTTTCTTTTTATTGAATTTTTTTTAAGTTAGTTGAATTTTAAGGCTCACAAGGATCAAATTAGACCTCTGAGACTGAAATAATGTTGTAGTAAGTATTTTCAATTTATCCATTAAGAAAATTCTCTCGTGACATCAAAAGTGAAACAAACTCACACTCTTGAAAGATATGAGTCAACTTCTTATCAACTGAATCAATCTAAATTAAATAAAATTACATTTTCATTTGAAGTTTTTTTTTAACAAACTTTATTTGAAAGAATCAATGAACCTTAAATTTTTAAAGAGTTTTTTTTATCATGCGTAAACGTGCAAGAGTTAAGAAGTTGAGAAAATTTATCTTAAAACTTGTGCGTTTTATACTCTCTTCGGTCCTTTTTACAAGAAACAAAAGACATAAATCATCAAGACCAAGGAAATACATTGAAAATAGTTATTTTCATTTAATACACCTCTACATTTATTTATTTTCCATGAATACCCCTAAATTAATTACTCTTGATTCCACCAACTTACTTACTTTTAATATTCTCTCATAATAAATAAGGGCACAAATGAAATTTAACTTCAAACACACTTGAAAATTGGTCAACGTTTCTTATAAAAAGGACAAAAAAAAATATCACTTTTGTTTCTTATAAAAAAGACCGGAGGAAGTATTAAAAACATAATTTCATAATAAAAAATCATTGTTTTCAATAAATACTTGCCATTTTTGAAACATTTAAAAGTTATTTTCATCAATGTAAAAGTCACATTTTAGTCTAAGACACATGACACATGTTAGTATGAACTTTAAATCATTTATAATTAAGTTCTTAAATTCAGAGATAACAAACCATTTAAGAGTTAAGCAACACATTTCAAAAAAATAATTTGTCTCAAATTATAAGTCGTTTTACAATACTAATGAAACATTAATGTTACTTTTTCTATTATACCTTTAACTATTTATTACTCTCTTTTTTCAATTTTTCAATTTATCTTTCACATACAATTTATTAAGGACAACAATTTTGTAAAACAACTCATAATATCTCTTTTAAATACAAAATTAATTATATTTCTTAAATGTGTGAAATAACCAAAACAACTTATAATTTAGGACAGAGAATACAATTTAAAAAATTTATTTATAATTATCTGCTAAAGATTGTAAAAAAAAAAAAACTAACTTTATTTAGTTAAGAAACCTATTTAAAATTTCAAATAGTTCAAAGATCATTAAAATAATTAAAAATAAAATTCAACTATTTCTTTGGTACAAATAAAACTCAACTCTTTAACATAAGAATTGAGAATTTTTAAATGTAACCCGACAAATTTTTAAATCACCAAAATGCCCATTATTACTTCTAAATCTAATAAATAAAAAATTAGCCAACTAAACAATCCCTTTTATTTTTCGCAAACAACTTGGGCACTTTGATCTTTTTCACAAGGTATTGTTAGAATACCCTAACCACCGTAAGAATATGTTTAAATATGTTCAAATATATTATTGGCATCTTACTTCAAATAAAAAGCGACATTGTTTTGTCTACTTTTTTTTTTAAGCAAAAGAAAATATAATAAATAAAACGGAAGTACATAAGCCGGGGGGACATCAACCTGACCCAGCAACCACATAATCAACCCTAAAAGGGTATTACAACCAAGTTAAACAAAAGTGGTAAAAAAAACCCGAATGCAACAGACGAATACACACCCAGGCGCAATCCAGTGAACCCAACGCGAGGCACGAAACTAGATTGCAAAAGAAAGGGACGTGTAAAAGACCGCAAGCATTATGATGAACCAGAGACCGAGCATGAATAAATTCAAAATCGTCTTGGTAATGATCGGTGATGATTCTGATCGCCAACACGATGACAGAACTACAAACCGATCGCTTGCTTCAGAAGACCGCAAGCCTCAAGGCCATTTCTAGCCACAAAAGACTGTTGCAAAGCACACCAACCGGAAGCAATCAGGAGGTATGAACCACGGTAGCACCACGGGGCAAACAGAACCGTAGCTGCAACAATCTTAAAAGAAAGGAACCAGAAAACGAGATCGAACCTACACAAAGCTGTGTAGACATGATTTTGATAGAACAGAACGAACAAGAAACCGGATCTGAAACCGGTTTTGATGTACCTACCCGAATGGGTTTGAGAGCAGCGGTGAACACAAAGAACACTGTTTGAACCGTCGGCGGCGGCGGCGACCATTGGAGAGCAAACAACAACTCAGTAGCATACTCGGACCAAAATCCAGATCTCCCAAAACCAGAGAGAAACCCAGACACAAAATCCAGTAGCATCACCAAGTGCAAGACAGATCAACAAAAACCAAGTCGCGGCGGCGTGATCTAAGCCAAGCAGACGGCGCAACCACCGGACTGAAAAAGTATGCACCTAGGAACCTGATCTTCCGACGAAACCGTCGAGAGAAAAGGGACGAGAGGCGATGCGGATGGCTGAGCCGTCGTCGCACCATCGTTAACCTATGTCTACATATTGAACAACCGTATTTTGGATTGGAAGGAAGGCGGCGCAGAGAAAAAATTAGAGAGAAGTCAGAGAGGTTGATCCAAGGGAAAAATAGATTATGTCAAATCGTAATGACTCCATTTTGTCTACTTCATTGCTTGTTGATGCTTTAGAAGTCTCTTTTGTCTGTCGTTAACTTTTTTTTATTTCTCTATTTTTTCTCTTCTTCATTCCCACTTGTTATTTCTCTATTTCTTTTGAAGGCATTTACTTCTTCTTCCATATGTTATACTCGCGCGCTCTATTTTTTTCTCCCAAAATACCATTTGTCCGGATTTTAAAATCCGAACTAGATTCATAGGGATTTCAGGTTATATAATCCGAGAAATAACGACCTGCATTTTCTGTGTCGTATTTGATGTCAAAGGTCTCTGTTGACCGTCGTAGAATCCCGGCATAAACATGCAAAGCAATTGCAGGGATTCTATGAACGGTCAACAGTGACCATGACATCATAAACACTCCTAAAAAACTAAAAAAAGTTTAAGAAAAAGTAAGAAAAGAAGGGAAGTGAAGAATGAATGAATTTGTTGAAGATGCAAACCTATTTATAGACTTAAACTAGTCTTAGGTCATAACTACAGTCAAATGAAACGTTTTCCATGGTCCAACCGACCAAAAATGCATTAAACACACCACAAACCGTCCAAACCTTTGGTGAAATGCCACCGTCCAACTAGTCTGAGGGGGTTCGGATTATAAATTTAAAACCTGTATAAATATTTTCGTGTTTTATAATCCGAACAGCACCAGACTGTGTTTAAGTTTCATTTTTGATAGGTTTTCATGGCCAATGACATAGGAAAAAATTTAAAAAGGGTAGAAAAATAATTAAATAGCTAAAAACAACACAATAACATAAGTGATGATGGATCTTCTAGGAATAAGTGTTCGAAGAGTTGCTTTTGAACTTGATCCAGCTGGCTTGCCTACTGACATATTTCGATCGGTAGGTCAACTAGATCAAGTTCATAAGAACCTCTTGGTGTTCATATCTTACAAAAAATGAACCAAGCACACTTATTTATAGAAGTTTCTGTTCGTCGTGGACCATAGAAATTGTCGGTGCAATGTGGACCACACAAAAAACATGTGTTGAACTAGTTCAGATTATATAATCTGAACCTCACTTGCTCCCTATATATCTTCATCTATTTGATAGCATGATGAAGATCTTCAAATTTTAGATTTATCTATCTTTAGCGTAAAGTTCGGCGGAGAAATATTTGACAGCATGATGAAGATCTTCAAAATCTATCTATCTATCAATCTATCAATCTATCTATCTATCTACCTATCTATATTTGACAGCATGATGAAGATTTTCAGCATCTATTTATCTATCTTTGTTTTACGGCATGATGAAGATCCTCAGCAAATATATCTAAATATATTTATTCTAACAACAAAATTCAACAACATAAAACACACCGTAGATATATTTATTTTAACAACATAATTCAACAACATAAAACACAACATAGATATTTTTATTTTAACAACAAAATTCAACAACATAAAACACATCATAGATATATTTATTTTAACAACATAAAAAAAAATAATAACAGATCACGGATCAGCTAAACTAATGTTTTCGTCTGGTTCATCCAGCAGAGCCCCGATCTCTTCAACAGATCTGACCAACGAAGCGTCCAACTCGATCAGTCCTTTAGTACTGTACTGACCAAAGATCGAGAACATGGTTCTCACGTCGTCGTCGTTCATGAGCTTCATCCGACTGAACCGCACAGTTTCGGCTGAGTCGATTGATGGACGTCGATACTCAACACCGTCCACCCTCCTTGTCTGTGGTTGAGTTGACGGTCGATTTGATCTAGCTGATACTTCAACCCGGAGAGTGTGACATCAGTGCGAACCTTGAACAGATAGGGTGGTTTTCCCCCATTGTAGTAAACTGCATCTAGCTTGGTGTTTGGATCAATGACAGAAATTCAAGCAATTCAAGCAAAAAGTTGTCCCTCATTATGAAACAAAACTCACTTGGACCACATCAGTATCTCCCTATACTCCCATCATCTTATCACATCAATGCTCAATAGCAGAAAAAGCAAAAGCATACAAGTGATTTACTTGAATAGTCTCAACTTCGATCTCTTTTTTGCCTTTTTTCTGAACTTTGCTTCCACCATTATTAGCATTTGATTGTGGATAAGCAAGTGAATTAGGATCAACCTCACTAAGAGGGTTTCTCCTATAAGGTGAAACTTCAGTTTTCCTTGGAGAGTTATTCCTATACTAACATTCTCACCTCATGTAAGTCATTCTCTCTTATTCACAATCAATATACAAACACAATCAATTCATTACTTTCTTTCTCTCTCAATTCAATCCTTCATATAGTTTCTTGGTGCAATACTAAATTGATAGACCTTGTGGTCTCAACGATTTGATCTCCATTCAACTTTTTGAAACATTGATAGAAGCCTAGAACAAGATATACTTCACATTCAGTGACATACAAACAGTTGCTTCGCAGTGAGAAAAAGACCCTTACATTTCAGAATAAATTGGAGCTTATCCACAAAAGTAATTCCAAATACAAATTGCATCTCAATACTGAAATCCACAAAAGTAATTAATATCTTAGGTTGCACATGACATACAATTCTTTGACACAAACATTAATAAGAAACCATAACCACCACCTATATATAGTTGTCAAATTAATCCAACTATACAGCATACATGGTTCATTGTAGAAGACTTTAGATAAAATTTGTCAACTGTCTAAAGCCACTACTAGTAATGCATATATCACAAGGGAATGAATGACACTACTGATTCTTCTACACCAACTTGTAGTAACAATTGTTTTCACATATTAGAACCTCATATCCCTTGCCACATGGACACCTGAAAGTAAGGCTTAAACACTTTTCAATCCACTCCACACTAACAGCTTCTTCATAATCTGCCAATCCATCCTACAAATACAAAAATGAATTCATTCATCATGAAACAACAATTAGTCAAGGAGTCATATATATAGTTTTAACTTGTTGTCGCCATCGGCCGCATTTTTCCACAATGTAAAGGTTCACAGCGTGACCACAAGTGCAACTGCAATCGCAATTTAAAACTATGATTACAAGTGCAACTATAATCACATCACCAATTTATTATGCTTCTAAGCCAAACCCCCAGATCCTACATAATTAAGTTGGAATAAAGGTGGCTACACTACACATGAACCAATAATTGAATTTGTCATCTTCAGGATAGTATATTCTCAAAAAAAATCATTTTTACCCTTTAACATGCAGCCTCTAACATATTGGTAATTATAAGCCAAAGGAAAAGTGCTCTGGAAGGAAGCACAAAACTCAGTTGTGATCAAATATTCTTTATACTTCAGATATTTCTTTTTTTGAGAGGCTTTTTACTTCAGTCTTCAGATATATATGTTGATAAGGGAACGTCGATATACTTTTTACATCTACTACATTATTTATGAAGATATTCTTATATAACTAACTACACAATTGTACAGGTTTGAGTAGTTATTCTTACAGCTTTGTCAAATAGCGGCTTAAGTGGCATTATAGCGTAGTCGAATTTGATCAAAAACACTATTATTCTACGTTAGGCGAGTACAAAGTGTTATCAAATTGCAGTTATAGTACTCTAGCGTATCCGAATTTGAACAACCCACTACTTCCCATGATCCGTGATTCAATTGACAATACTGCTACTTACTATCATTAATGTACATGTAACTAGGATATGCATGTAAACAAGAAAAAACTTATGAAATTTATGAGCATAACTTGTAAGTACCAATTAAAGAACCAAATACATTGAAGATTACAGTAGAAAAGCCAATCACAGTCCAAGGTTCAAGACATATACCTGAGATAGGGCTTTGTCATCTTCAGAAACAAGAGAGGGATCTTGTTCTTGTTCTTGTTCTTTTTCATCTTTTTCATCTTCAGCATCAAAAGAGTGCTCTTCTTGTTCTTTTTCATTTTCTTCCTCGTCTTCCATAACTTCATCCCACCATTTCTTCATCTCTTTTAACCGATCCTTCATCCTTTTAAGCCTCTAAAAAAACAAACAAAACTCATGATTCCTAATAAAAAAAAAAGAAGATTACTTTTTTCCCAAGAAACACAAGTTCCATAACAATCCAACATACCATTGAATCAGATTCAGGGGTAGTTTCTTCAGCAGAGTTCAAACAGCGAGAAACTGCTTCTTTAACCTCAGAAGGATCAATAACTTCAGATATACATCTCCTGATCGGAGGCAAACCAGCCAACCCTCTTGCTGGTGTAGACTGCTCCGGCAAGGTGCATGGATCGGAGACACAGCGGGGAAGAACATTGCCGCGGAGACTGAAAGGAAGTGTTATTGCGGAGAAGCCATTGCGGGTGAGATTGTCTGCGTCGAAAGAATGCTTCTTGGCTAGTGGTTGGTCGGAGGAAGATGAAGGCGGTGAACGGCGTTTGACAGAGTTGTTGTGAGGGTGACGATGAAGATGAACCATTGATGATGATTGCTTTTGTTGTTTGTGAGAGATTGGAGAGTTTTGCATCAATATGGAGTCTTGTTGAGTTTGAAGCTGCAAATCACCCATTATTCTGAATTGTTTTCTTTTTTGGATTTGAATTTTGATTGTAAAAAGTAAGTGTGAGTGGCAAAGAAGGAGTATTGAAAAAAAGAGGGAAGGTCGTATATATAGGAGACGAGATTAAAAGAAAACAGCATTAAACATCTTGGAAGTTTAAAGTTTCAACATATATATGTTTGGTAAATAAGGATGAAAGCTCGCTACAATCCGTAACTCCTTTATTTTCATATTGAAATATGAAAATCTGAAGCCTACTATTTTGTTGACTTTGATTCTATAAGATTTTGATTCCTTCTTAGCAGCTCCATTCCGTCAAAACAACAAAATTGCCTCAATTCAAACCAAACGCTGCCGCAGTAAGTTTTCGCCCGTTTATGATTTTAATCGTATGTGTTGGTGTCGGACATTGGACACGACTTCGATCCGAATTGTCAATGCTTCAGAGTTTATAATTAGGACTGAAGTTAGATGCAATGCTTTATAGGGCTATAAAGCTTTATAGCACTATTCTTTTGTTTGAGTAAATCTGCATTTTTAGTTCTTGAAATTGGAAGGGATTAAATAAATTTTTTGAAGTTTTTAATGTATATGACTAATTTGCTATTTTGTAAATATGTGAAACTAAATCGTCTGACTCGTACAATTTCAAGAACAGTTGGTGACTGTATTATCTTCATAGATAATGGTAGCAACACCGTTTGAGAAACCAGAGAGAAGAAATAGATGGGATTCATCTTTGTTTGAGTTGAAATCGTTGTCTTCTTCATCTGATGCTGCCTCTGTTGTAGATGATGCTGTCTCTTACATAACCAAAGAAGTGAACTCGAAAACCCGCGATGTGAAGATACTGCAACCAACTATTGCGACTCAAACTTGGTGTTTTTCGGATGCAAATTCTCTATATGAGCTGGATAAAGCAACACAAGAGGTTACTAATGCTATAGCAGAAGCGCAATCTCGTGGTCTTGGCATGCTATCAGATAATGGCATTTCTATAGGGAAAGACTTGCCGCCGATCAACCTTTCGAGATCAGTTGGGTTGCTAGAGCTTCGTAGGCTGCGACGTATGTTCATGAAGTTAACAGGACAAACAAGTTTGAGTGGGAGACCCCCTCCTTCTTAGTCAGATAGTGCTAAAAGAATGTTCATTGATTACTTGAACAGAGAGTTTGGAACTTCATGAAGAAAAGTATCTTATAACTGATTTTATATGCGTGTTTGATTTTTTAAATACTGAGATGTTTTATATATTTACTTAGAGCATTGTTGAATAAATTGCTTTTTCAGCCTACAAGTTTTATGATAATAACAACTTAGTTCATCTCACATCAGAACATGTCCTCACTTATTAACATATTGTGGTTTGTCATTGAGAAAGGTGAGTTGACATGCATGATGATTAAGTTATATAGCATTATAGCTACTACTGTCCAATTTGATATGTATGATAATTTCATTTTCATCCTTGCTTGAACTTTAGCTTGTTCCTGATTGAATCTTGATTCCTGGATAGGAGATAGGTCCGTTTGGATTGACTTATTTTTGAGTTTATGAAAAATATCTTATGCAAATAAATAAGTTTATGTAAATTCATAGCTTCTCACTAACAAAAATTGTATCTTCATAAGTTGTTTTTCCTTAACTACCTTGATAAGCTCGTTAATTTTAGTCCGTGCTGAAACCAGTTTTAATAGCGTTTGGTTCTAGTTCCGTCCCAGCATATTGGTGACTCTGTCTTATGTCTCTCTTAACCAATCATTATGTCTCATCAAAGTAATTTTAATCATTCATCTGCTGGATGTGAACGTTGGTGCTTTGTAGAATAAAAATAGAATCCCTTCATACGTTTTCTTTCTACATTCCAACTGCGCTCCTTGGACGGTTCTCTTTCCATCGCAAAGGTCAAGCAAGCCAACACGCGCTGTCACATGGTCGTCTCACTCTCAACTGTAAGTCTTGTATACTGATTACCTGCAGCTGATTTTAAACTGTTTGTGATCCTGATTGTTCAAAAACTTTATGCAAATCAATAACATGTCAACAAAATGTTAGTTAATACCACACAAATGAAATACTACGGTTGAATATGAGTGCATTTAGGGTTTGTAAGGGGCACAACCATTAATATATTATGTGTATATCATTTTATGTTACCTGTAACAAAAAATCATATTTTTTCTTACTCCTCCAGTTCTAAGGGGCACTCATGATAACTCACTTAGAACTCTGGAGAAAAGTAAAGTCTAGCTAAAAATTGTTCCAACTAAGGATTTGAACTCAAATTCTCCATAACTATTTGACATTAATTAATGTTCATTAACCATTGGAACTCAAACACTAGCTTAAAATTTTTAACTTATGATCTCATAAACTAATCAAATTTTTCTCACCAACACCATTTCTATGAAATTACAAACAATCATTGGTTATCTTCTAATTCACTACTATCAATTATTATTATTATTATTATTATTATTATAAATTGATTCATTATGAAACAAAACTCACTTGGACCACATCAGTATCTCCCTATACTCTCATCATCTTATTACATCAATGCTCAATAACACTAACACATAGATAAACCAACAGAAAAAGAAAAAGCAAACAGGTGATTAACTTGAATAGTTTCAACTTCAATCTCCTTTTTACCTTTGTTCTGAACTTTACTTCCACCATTATTAGCATTTGATTGTGGATAAGCAAGTGAATTAGGATCAACCTCACTAAGAGGGTTTCTCCTATAGGGTGAAACTTCAGTTTTCCTTGGAGAGTCATTCCTATACTCACATTCTCACCTCATGTAATTCATTCTCTCTTGTTCACAATCAATATACAAACAAAATCAATTCAATACTCTTTCTTTCTCTCTCAATTCAATCCTTCATATAGTTTCTTGGTGTGCAAGCTATTGGTTTTAACATAGTTGTTCCAACAGAGGCGAGAGGCGATTGGATTCTGATTATAGAATGAGGGTTGGGTTTTGAGTTTCAACAGAGAAGGAGAAGGGTTGGGTTTCAACGGAGTTCGTCAACTAATTCTTGAGTTCTCAAATGGTTTCTTGATTTCTTGGAGCATAAGCAACCATTACCACCACTGTGTCATGGTCGTTCTTGGCCTCTCAGCACAACCACAGGTGCCACCACACAGCAACCGAGTTACAACTCGCACGTTTGCACAAGCACTAACCAATGCTTGTGATGTGACATTGAACCTCATGTGTCATGATCTGCCCAAGCTCCAAAACAATGTTGGTGCACTCTGTATCAAGTTCTCTCAAGAAGAATACGAGAAAGGAGCTGCTAGCTGAAAACTCAACCTTCATGGAAGATTGATCATGAATAAAGGAGATAAGGCGATTACATCACGGGATCTGCACGAAAAGCTCACCACTGGAAGCACATTGGTATGATTAAACTCATTCCTCGTGGAAGGGGTTTTTTCGAGCAGGATTTAACAAGGATTGGGTCCGTAGGAACCTGGAATTTGAAACCGGGTGTTTTGCGATTATCTAAATGGTCTCCAGATTTTAATACGCATTCTCAGATTTGGGTAGGTATTCTTGATTTACTTCAAGAACTGGCGACCAAGAACATTATTTGAGATAGCGTCTAGTGTTTTGTCGGATGATGCTACGAAAAATCAGGTTTTTGGTCACTCTGCGCGAGTTCTTGTTGATATTGATCTCGCAAAACGTATGTTTGATGAAATTATGGTAGAACATGATGGTTATGCTTTCTACGATGAATTATTATATGAAAGGTTACCACATTTCTGTCGTAATTGTGGTGGGATTGGTCATCCCCTCAGTCAGTGCAAAAAATTGAATGTTCAGAATGATGACTTAGGTGGTAATGATGATGGGAAAAAGCCAACCTCTGAGGATCAGGCAAAAAAGGTGGAATCCAATGCTATTGTGGGAAGGTTTGCTAAGGAAAGTTCAGGTCCTAATGTTGCTTGGCAAAAAAGACAAGGTAAAGAACCAGTTGTTGACACAGTCGGTACCTCTTCACTGAAGGTTATTAATGTTCATCAGCATGTTAATGATGAACAAGTTACTGATGAATTAACAGCGAATGCTCAGACTTACAATCATGAAAAGGTTAATGAGGATATATCATCTAAATCTAATGCTAAGGTCTATGATACTGCATTTCACAACACTGATGAAATTGTTGGTGGAAGTCTTCATACTTTCGAACCGGTCATAGAAGAAATTTTGGGTTAAATCATCGTGGGTCTGCACATTGGAAATAGAACTCACACAAGCAGTGGAATATACATTGATTTCATCCAATAAAATGGAGAATGTTAGAGAGAGTGTTCAAAAGTGAATGTTATTAGCATTTCTCTTTTAGAAGTTATTTCTTTAAAACTAGTTTTGGGATGCCAAACTATTGTTCCTTATTAGGTTTTGGTTTGGTCCACCAACTTTTTTATTTCTTTCTTTTTTAATAAAATTTCTCATTTGTTTCTCAAAAAAAAAATATTAATTTATTTTAAATTTATAATCTTGACCGTTGAAATTTTGTGTGGCCACGTATCGTTCATCGGTGTAGCAAACTATATAACCTGACTAAATGGGAACTACATCATAACTAAACTCTCATGTTATATGGACAAAATTAAGGGTGTTCAATCAAAATCGATCAAAACTAGTTAAAACATCGATCTAAACAAATAAAAAAAAAAGTGCAAAATTGAGACTTTTAGATGTGGTTGGATGTCTTTTTAAAAAAATGCTTGAATTAGATCAAATTTTGGATTGATATTTTAAAACCAAACCAAATGCAACCATATATTTTAATACTTTTTTTACGGTTATATTTTGAATTTTGGATTGATTTTTTTTTAATTTTGTACGGTTTGTTTTTTTTTTGTCAAGACATTTAGTTTTTTATTGTTTTTTTTAAGAACAGATAGTTTTTTTTATTAGTAGTTTGATATATTGCATTATTGTATTATTAGTTGGTTTTTAATTTTTTAATACTACTTTTTTTTTAAGAATTTAATACTACTTATTTGATCCCCTCAAAAAATACTACTTATTAGATTAATTTTTTTGACAAAACTTGTTAGATTAATTAAATATATTTTATTTTCTATTTGATATGTTTTAAGTATAATCGATCATTCTTAAAAAAAAAGTATAATCGATCATTGTCATTTTATGATATTAATTTTAAATATATTATATGTTATATTTTACATCAAAATTATTATTTTACCTTGTCTTCATAATATCAATATTATTATTTATATAAAAAATAAGATTTTAATTTAACAATCCTGAATATAATTGAACCACATGTAATTTTTTCTTTAAATCATATGAATATTTGCTTGGAAACCAATTCAAATCGCTCACCCTAGGCAAAATTGAATTGAAAGACAAATTGAAAATTGTTAGGAAAATTATAAGTGGATCTCGATTTAGTTATTGGTTATATAGTCATATTATTGACTTATATCAATAGTATTTCTCTATAATATATGTAACATTAATATACACTTAAAGAGAATTTTTTTATTTTTGTTTGGTTTGATACACTCAAGAGAATAAATAATATTCTTCATTCTTCCTCTTCTTCTTTTTATTCATGGATTATATGATTTATTTATTTTTTGGCAAGTACTCCTTTTAAGTTTGAAATGTGTGTTCTAGTAAGGAGTATGGAGTGTTATTAGCTCTCTTGGAGTAAACTAGTACCACTCAAGGTGTCACTTTTTACATGGAGAACAATTAATAACATAATACCTACAAAAGACAATTTAAGGTGTAAAGGAGTTCTTCCAACCAATTCTATTATGTGCTCAGGTGGTTGCGGTCAAGATGAATCGATTAACCATCTTTTTTTGGAATGTGACTTCTTTGGTCGCATTTGTTCAAAAAAAAAAAAGTTTCTTCAATAACAACTATTCACTTTTTTATTATTATTAAAGAAAACAGTAATCAGTATAAAATCATAAGCCCTTCTTCTACCAAAAAAAAAATCACAAACCGTTCATCGACTTCTTCCGCTCTATCGCAAACCCTTCATCGTCTTTCTTCCTATGAGTCGGCCAGAACCGTCGAAAGGCCTAACGACAGTCAATAGAATCAACTACTTACCTGGCGAGTTATTGCGTCACATTCTCTCTTTTCTTCCGACCAAACTTGCCTTCACTACCACGCTTCTCTCGAAGCGGTGGACCCGGACCCCACTCTCCTACACACCATCCGTTGTCTGCTTTGATGACGTGCCAGATGTGGATGACACCTTCCATCACTTTTTTTCATTTTGTGGACACACTCATGCTCTCTCCTTGTTCACTAAACCAACCCATCAAAACATTTAGCCTCAAGTTTCGTTATGTAGTCGTTGATTCTTATCAACCCATCGTCAACGCATGGGTAGAAAGCAGCTAAACTGCGTCATGTTCAGGAATTTCATCTCGACATGCGTGGCCACATCTTGACTCCCATTATTTTCACCTCCCAAACCATTGTTATTCTCAAACTTGAGAACTTAAAAATTGTATCTGATAATCTGTGTTTTGATCTTCCATCACTCAAAACCCTAGTTTTGAAACGTGTTTATTTTAAAAATCAGAAGAATGATTTCGTAACTTCTTAATGCATGTCCTATTCTAGAAGATTTGCATACCTATTATCCTAGGCCTAGGTTTATGAAACATAAAGACAATGAAGTACAAGAGTTTGAATTCTTGTTCTTATCCAAATTGGTCAGAGCCTATATCCATTTCATCGATATTCCGTTTGATGTTATTAATAATGTCGAGTATTTATGCATAATCCAAGACCAAGAAGACCATTCTTGCGGGATGAATATTGAAGAGCATTCTTTCGAGATAAAAATTAAAGAGGCTTCTTTCAAAGACATTCCAGTGTTTCAAAACTTAATTCATATTGAACTATGGTTTTTTAGCGTCTTTCGTGGTTGGGACGGTGTAGTAGAATTATTTCAACATTGTCCCAAGCTGCAAGTTTTTTTCATAAGAAAGGTTTGTGGAGTAGTTTCGTTTTTTTCATATGTACTGTTTTACACTTTGAAGGATCTAAAGATGATCTTCAATTCGCAACATATATTTTGCAAAATGCAAGATTTTTAGAAGTGATGAAGGTCGATTTTTTCATCTCAAATAGAATGCAAAAGCATCAAGTTATAGAAGAGTTGTCCTCTTGTCCAAGAATATCTCCGGGATGCAAACTTTCGTTTTAATTTATTTAGTAACTAGATATCATTGTTTTTCATTAGTTTATATGCAACCATTGAGTTGGTCTTTAGTACGGAGGAAATCTAGGGTGGACTAGCACTGTAGCTCGATAACGGTTTTGTTTGGATGTTTTTAATTTTAATTTTGCTCTATTGAATTGAATGTAAGAATTGTTTCAAATCCTATCTGTAACATCCCGCTTCAGACTCAAATATTTATCAGTGTCAAGACGATGTACCAGAGATATTTTAAGTGAAGGGTAATTTGGTAATTACCGCTCAAAGGCCTTATATATGGCTAAAGCCATCCTTTCCTTCATTTTTCATTTTCCCTTCTCTCTCTAGAAACCAATCCTCTCCCTTCTCTCTACTTCTCTTGCGCCACCCTTCCTCCATCCCTCCAATATTCATCAATCTCTATCTCAATCTCTCAATTCTCATGCAAGCAATCACAAATTTTGGGAACCTTGAGCTTTTGGGAGCTAAAGAAAACAATAAAGGAAGAGGAATCAAAGCTAGGGTTTTGGGTAAAATCTTGGCAAGGATCAAAGCAATTGCTAGGTGAGTTCCTTAGATTAGAATCCCGTCTTGGGTGAGTTTTTGAATGAAATTCCTTTGTTTTGGAAAAGTTTACAATTTTGTGCCCTAACCCTTAATGCTTTCCTAATCCTTGCTAATCCATGAATTAAGTTATCAATTGGTAGTTTAAAATCATTCCTAATGCTGTTAGGAAGCTTGGGTAAGTTTGGATATGTCAAATTGGTGAAAAATCAAGCTTTTGAACATTTTCTGCACTGTAGCAAGCAGAACATTTTTCGTTCTGGACTAGCTCGCTATAGCGTGGGTCTGCTCGCTACAGCGCGCTTGACAGAACCAACTTGGTCTGCTGAGCTGTGTTAGGTGAGTTGACACGTTTGGATGAGGCGTTTTGCAACCGTTTTCAACGAAAACCCTAATTTCTAAGAAATGTCATTTTGACATATCCGAAAGGCTTCAAACGGATGAAAGTTTAAGGGAACAAGGATTAGGTAATTGTTGAAGCAGTATTTCATACAACAAAAGTAAGTATTTTCAATTATCGTCTCCACAGGGATTGGTGCGTTACTTCGAACCGTTCAACAATCAGTATTGTTTTGAGTTAAGGGTTTGTACAATTGGTTTCATAAACTAACGGAATGTAAATGCGGGAATTAAAACGACAAGTAATAGGGTATCAAAGCGTTGAGATTAGAGTTCATCAATCTTGCAAAGAATATAATTCATGAATCATGCATATGAATTTAGCGTTTTAGCGTAAATATCACGTATCGCTCGACAATATCATTGATTTCCCAAATGACGTCGTGAGATCGATCGTATCGTTTAATCGACGATTTCCCAATCAATCAAACGATCTGAAAGCATTACGATCCGAAACTTAGTGCAATTATCAAAACCCAAATCCATTTCTAGATTTTCTTATTTTGATAGAAGATTATTCTTAAACTTAGATTCAAACGTATTTGTCAATATCATTTGAATCAAGCATGAGATTGAAAAGCAAGAATAACTTCAAAAACACATAAATTGCCAAAATCATATATTCACATAATCATATATTACATCAAAGCTAGAAAGAATACCTCTTATCCCAACAAAGGGATGTTAGTTGCTAATTTTCATGACAACTATACAAAAGATAAGAGAAAAGATGAAGATCATAACCCAAAGTCTTGATTTCCCAAAGCCCTTGGTTGATTTCCACAACTCAATCCTTTTGCTCCTTGAAGATCATTACTTCTAACCCTATTTACTAAGTCCTAAACTACTACTAAAGCAATCCTAACAATTGGAAGTAAAAGTTCTCAAAGTTCTCCAACTGATTTTTTTAGAAAATGAGCCAAAAATGCTTTTAATATCTGAATTTTTGCACGCTCGCTACAAGCGATGAGCTGGTCGCTTGTAGCGAGGAAGTTTTCTGGCCAATGGGAATGCTCCACGTCAGCATGGAGCCTTAAACCGCCCTTGGTCGCTTGAAGCGACCGGTCCATCGCTTGAAGCGATGGACTCTCAAAATCCCTGCCTCAGCTCGCTTGAAGCGTGGCATCTGGCGCTTGAAGCGATGAAGCCTCCAAATTCCCTGCCTATCCTCGCTTGTAGCGAGGAAGCGTGCGCTTGTAGCGATGACTTTGATAAAAACTTCATAAATCTTTGCTCAGCATGATCAATCATAAATTTCCTGCAATAATAACATGGGGTAAGGCATAGGATCACAAGTTTGATATTTAATGATAAATTAAGGGCTTATCCTATGGTAACTTGTGAAATAAGTAACATAAGTGCCTAAATTACAAGAGTATTTTAACCACTTTCAGGCACTTAACACACTCCCCAACTTAAATCTTTGTTTGTCCTCAAACAAAGGACACAACAAATAAGGAAACAAGCTTTAATCATGGCTTTGAGCAAGAATGCAAAAGAATCAAAAGTTTGAAGCAAATAAGTGTCAGATGAATGATTCAACGTGATTGCGCAAGCTAGGGTTAAGTTTCTCATAAAACGAGATACATACTATGAATGTGAACTAGTTCTAAACACAAAGAATCAAATCACACAATCCTAAACAAGCAACATGTTTAAATTTGAACCAAACCTAACACACTTCTATATAAAGTATATGAACAATTTGAAATCTATTGTGAGGGTATGAACACTCATCCAACAAACATGATAACATTCCAATTAAATTATGTGTCCATCTAATTATCATTTCCAAAAGCATAAAAGGCATTGATCAAAAGGTCTTTAAGGGTTGTAATTGGGCTAGGTTACAAAAGAATTGTCATATGTGGGATATTTGAATTCAAATGGCCAAGCAAGAGGAACATTCAATCTAATTACAAACTTCCTCCTTATTCCAATACAACACTTGGTGAACTTCATATTTTTCTTTTCTTGATTGATCTTGACAACTTTTTCTTTGAATTATTGCAAACCTTTTCATTTTTCTCTTTTCTTTTTCTTGGTTTGCTTTTCTTTTCTTTTTTCTTTTCTTTTCTTTTTTTCTTGTTGTCAAGATCAATTATCACATTCACCATTACATTGACATAAACATAACCTCCCTTTCTCCCCAACTTAGTTCAATGACACCCTAATCGAATGTTCCTTTATCATTATGGCAAAGGTCAATAAAAACGATGGATAAGGGTTCAAAAGAAAACAACTATCAGAATTCAATAAAGAGTTAACTATGAACTGAATTTTTTTTTTTACAAACTCCGGCAATTTAAATAAGCAATTGAGCTTATTAAAATTGACAGTTCACAATTAACGATTCTGATTCAATAGGCTCAGAGGGGTTAACAGATACTCACACTTCTCACAGGGTAGGTTTATTTGGTCAAGTATTTCACTCAATTTCAAAAAAAAAATTGCCTTGATCATTTCAATGCTTTTATACAAATTAAAACAACAATAGATTTAACATAAAATAACTGAGTTAAACATGAAATGTTGGTCTCCTGCATATATATACAATGGTTGAGGATACCTCACATTTTGGTTAGTTCTAAATTGGTTCAAAACTAAACATATGCTTGCGTAAAACTGAATAAATTAACTTGTGTGTAAAGAACTTATTCACATTCAAGAATATACCTAGAAAAACAAGAAAACGAGTACCTTAGCTGCGCGCTTTAACACTCATTCTATCATTATCACTCAAATGATTCTAAGCTCAAGCACTTGCTTTTGAATCTTTCATTCCAACTTGTTGGGATAATTTCAAAAAATTTTACCAAAAATAAATAACAAAGCATAAATAAAGCATAATATATACTAAACATGTAATAACCAAAATAAAATAACATAAACCAAACTAACATTATCCATGGTACAAAAAGCATAATCAATATAAAGTACAAAGCATGAAAAATGTTCTCAAATACAAAGCATAATAAATAAAATGAAAGGAATGATAAAACAAAATCTGCAGCTCAGTCTGAATCATAATCTTCAGAATCCATCAAGTCTGCTGCCATACGGTCAATGCTCCTAGTAGCCACCGAGGAGTCATCGCCAAGGTCGTCATCAACATCAGCATCATCATCACCATCATCACCAGCATCCTCATCACCAACATCTGCAGCAGCTGCCCCTCCAGGAAAGAAAGGCTTGTCCCCAGGCCAAGCAATATGCTCTGAGAAGAAGGCTGGCGTCCAAGTGCTTTGGCCGCTGTCATGCAAGTGGCTCTGGATCGTCGTGAGAGCACGGTGATTAGACGCATTCTGCGCCATGAGAAAAGAGCTAACCAGAGATGGGTCCCAACTAGAGAAATCTAATGGTGGAAAGGTCGGGCCCTGAGGGTGGCTAGGGTAGTGTGGTGCTGGTGGTGGTACACTAGAAGGTCCGGCTGAGGAAGAAGGTGGGGCAATAGGTGTGGGGGTGGAGCAATACCTATTGATGTACCTGTCATCAATAGGATTCTTGATCTCTTCATCTACTTGGTTAGGCATGTGTACCCTAGCCCTTCTACAAAGTCCCATAATCAAACCAGGGAAGGTCAGTGGGCATTTGGGTTTGCCTGGGGGTAGGATGCCGCTCTCCGCCACAACCCTCATCTCATTGGCTATAAGCCTTGCAACGTCAACCTGACGGTTGCTAAGGATATAGTGGAGAAGGGGTGTAACATCGAGTGTGGTAGATGAAGTGTGTGATTTAGGCCGGATATTATAAAGAATGAGGGTAAGGACTACCTGAGCAGGTGTGGTCATGTCCTCTCTGAAGGCTCTGAAAGGCTTACCCGAAGCCTTACTCACATCATAATGCTTCCCCTCCTGGAAGATTTCTCGTGCTATCAGCTCGTGATCCCAAGTCCCGCTCCTCTGGTGTTCATGAAAATCACAAAGCATGGTCGGTGCTAGTGGATTATCCTCTTCACAAAGCTCCAAAGGCTTACCCAAGTACGAATTTATGGACATCCGATCAAAGGCAATGGTGCGCCCTCGCACATATGTCGTCCATGTGAATGGGTCTGAAGGGTCTGCTGGGATCGCATTAGCATAAAATTCCCGCACGATATCGTAGTTAATCTTCCTCGGCGGAGTGCACAGTATTCCCCATTTTCTTTCGTTAAGCATGTGCGCTATCCCTCCATATTCTCCCTCTTCTGAAATCTAGAATTGCTTCTCAGACCATATCCTTCTTGTTATCAGCTCCTCATACCGCTCTTGGTTCCTCAAACTTAAGAAGCGGCTCGCATCATGCGGCTGAGGGTTTGATCTAGGTCTGGAAGATGAACCTTCAACAGTACGTGATCTCTTCGTTGAAGATTTTGGTGCCATTCCTACACAAAGTTTAAACAGACAAATAAATAAGTAGGATACAAGTCAGGATCAAATCAAAAGAAAAATAAAACAAATTCTGGGCTTCGTCGCTACAGCGACAGGTTGGTCGCTTGTAGCGAGCGAACCCAGTTTTTGCTGGTTTCCTGCGCTACAAGCGCACTGTAGCGAGGAAGACCCTTTTCAAAATTTTTGATTTTTCTGGATTAAAACCTACTTGTAGCATGCGAAATTAACCCTAAAGCTAATATAAATGAATAACAATCACTAAAACTTCCTCATCATCAAAAACCCTAAATTATTTTGAATTTTTACATTTAGGTTTTTTCAAAATACGATTTTTATGAATTAAATGATGAAAGGAGAGTTTGGTAAGTGATTCTAGTTCATTTACTAAAGCTTAATCTACAGATAAACATGGGTAAATCAACAGGCATATCCTAAGTTCAAAATTATTTTCAAAACCCTAAAACCCTAATTTCGTAATAAGCATACAGGCACCAATAATCATGTAAAAAGCTATAATCAGCAACAGAGAAGTACGAAAAACATACCTGGTTGAAGATAAGTTGAAAGCTTGAGCAGAAATTCAGATGATTCGCAAGATTTGCAGAAATTCGCAGAAAAATAAAATATAAAATGCAGAAGTAAAATGCAAGATGGAATGGAGGATGTTTATGTGGGATGGGATGCGAAAAATGATAAGAAAAATGGATAATGTACTAAATGGGGTGGTTGGGGGGTAGGGGAAAGGTTATAGTGGCTTGGGAACTTGAAATAGCCGTTATGCCTGTTGTCGCTACAAGCGCGCGATGCGTCGCTACAGCGACAGGTTGCAAAGCCCATCGCTTCAAGCGTAATGTTGGCGCTACAAGCGTACAGTTCAGAAAGGCATCGCTACTAGCGACATAAACGTCGCTACAACGACAGAGCTTGAAGCTCGTCGCTATAGCGATGAGATCCATCGCTGCAGCGACCATGACAGGAAACAGAAAAATTAATTTTTCAACCTTTGCCACTATCCCTATATGCATGAATGGATGTTAAAAACTAATATAATAATTAAAAACAACAAACCTACAAAGTTGGGTTGCCTCCCAACTAGCGCTTGGTTAACGTCATTAGCTCGACGCCTTATTCGTTAGGGTGGCCAATACGAGACGGAAAGCACATCAGCTTTAGTACTCCTTTGCTGCGGGAGGAATTCCATGAACTTGCAGAATAGCTGATGTGGAGTCCATAACCTCCCTATCCATAATAAGCTGAGCAAGGAACATAAGCAATCTTGTACACATTCAAGTTCCGCCTTGCTCACTTTCATCCCCTCTTCCTTAGAAGTTTCTTCCTTGTCAAAAAACTGTTCCGGCTTCTCAATATCCATCACTTCTTCACTATCGACAATGCTGGCCTCTTCAGTATTTGACCTGGCTTGAGGAAGTTCATCCTTGTGCGGTATCTCTAATTCTTCCATTAATGTCCTTATACCACATCCTTCAAATAACGTCTCTTCCTCACTCTCATCAATATCGTCTTCAACAATCTCTCCGAATTCCAAAACGGATTGATTGTTGGTCTGAAACTCCATGATTCTTGGTAGATAATTCATTTGAACTCGCAAAATCTCCAATTGGCATGATAATGCTCTCAATCTTTGGTTGGTATTTTGCATGTTAATCATGGATTGTTGTATGAACAAATTCAAAGTGTTTTCCGTTCTTGCCATTTGTTCGTCTTCAGACGGATATTGTTGATATTGTTGATAGGATTCATGCTCGTATGGATCATAGAAGTTGAAATAATCATGATGATCAGCCATGATTTGTTCCAATGTTGAGAATCTGAAACAAGTGTAACTAACAAGAAAATTTTCTTTGCTTTGCAAAGAGGGTTAACGCACAAACAGTTGATAATGTACAAAAAATATTAACAAGATATTTACAAAAGCTCAAAACACTATCAATCATTGCGATGCTCAAAATAATTTAACACTAATCCCCGGCAACGGCGCCATTTTGTTGAAGCAGTATTTCATACAACAAAAGTAAGTATTTTCAATTATCGTCTCCACAGGGATTGGTGCGTTACTTCGAACCGTTCAACAATCAGTATTGTTTTGAGTTAAGGGTTTGTACAATTGGTTTCATAAACTAACGGAATGTAAATGCGGGAATTAAAACGACAAGTAATAGGGTATCAAAGCGTTGAGATTAGAGTTCATCAATCTTGCAAAGAATATAATTCATGAATCATGCATATGAATTTAGCGTTTTAGCGTAAATATCACGTATCGATCGACAATATCATTGATTTCCCAAATGACGTCGTGAGATCGATCGTATCGTTTAATCGACGATTTCCCAATCAATCAAACGATCCGAAAGCATTACGATCCGAAACTTAGTGCAATTATCAAAACCCAAATCCATTTCTAGATTTTCTTATTTTGATAGAAGATTATTCTTAAACTTAGATTCAAACGTATTTGTCAATATCATTTGAATCAAGCATGAGATTGAAAAGCAAGAATAACTTCAAAAACACATAAATTGCCAAAATCATATATTCACATAATCATATATTACATCAAAGCTAGAAAGAATACCTCTTATCCCAACAAAGGGATGTTAGTTGCTCATTTTCATGACAACTATACAAAAGATAAGAGAAAAGATGAAGATCATAACCCAAAGTCTTGATTTCCCAAAGCCCTTGGTTGATTTCCACAACTCAATCCTTTTGCTCCTTGAAGATCATTACTTCTAGCCCTATTTACTAAGTCCTAAACTACTACTAAAGCAATCCTAACAATTGGAAGTAAAAGTTCTCAAAGTTCTCCAGCTGATTTTTTTAGAAAATGAGCCAAAAATGCTTTTAATATCTGAATTTTTGCACGCTCGCTACAAGCGATGAGCTGGTCGCTTGTAGCGAGGAAGTTTTCTGGCCAATGGGAATGCTCCACGTCAGCATGAAGCCTTAAACCGCCCTTGGTCGCTTGAAGCGACCGGTCCATCGCTTGAAGCGATGGACTCTCAAAATCCCTGCCTCAGCTCGCTTGAAGCGTGGCATCTGGCGCTTGAAGCGATGAAGCCTCCAAATTCCCTGCCTATCCTCGCTTGTAGCGAGGAAGCGTGCGCTTGTAGCGATGACTTTGATAAAAACTTCATAAATCTTTGCTCAGCATGATCAATCATAAATTTCCTGCAATAATAACATGGGGTAAGGCATAGGATCACAAGTTTGATATTTAATGATAAATTAAGGGCTTATCCTATGGTAACTTGTGAAATAAGTAACATAAGTGCCTAAATTACAAGAGTATTTTAACCACTTTCAGGCACTTAACAGTAATGCACTAGAGGTACAATGGCAAAGGTTAGATGAACATGAAATTATTACAATGAAATAATAAACCCCTAAGTACAACATATGACAACGATATGTCTAGAACCTATGATAGGTTAGCAAGATTAAAGATGCATTCAATTTAGCATATGAAAGTACAAGGAATGTTACAACATTCAAGTAGCAGAGAATTATTCACCCTGATGAATGCATTAGATATGCATATGATTATAATAATGTATCAGTTCTACTTATGAATAATTAAGACTATTAATGTAAGTATGGAAAGTTAATTAAAAGTAAGTCGTGACTCTATGACTCCCGTTAGTAGTGGAGTTAAGGTACCCCGTTAGTAGTGGTTAGGCGTTCTTTAGATGTAAGTCCTACACGACAATAATAAGATTAAGTTAAACGTGTCCAGCAGGCTCCAGATTATGCCGGATGGGACTTCTCCGAGAGGGTTGTCCACACATAACTTAAGTCGTGATTCTCAGGCTCCTCGTTAGTAGTGGAGTTTCCCCATTAGTAGTTGACAGGCATTGTTTTTATGTAAGTCCTGCACGACGATAAGAGGAGTCCGGTGTTAGCCTCATATAGGAATTTCACCGGTAAGACGGGAGATGTATTTCGGGGTTACTCCACTCGAATGCACTCCGTAAAATGAACCAAGATAATTATTGTATGTTCAACGCTAACTTTCTAACTTATGATAACAGAAAGATGTGTGTGTGTGTGTGTGTATATATATATATATATATATATATATATATATATTACAATGAGAATATGACAAAATAGTCATCAGATATCAGAAAGTGATCCTAGTTTTCCCCTCGATCACTAAACTAGCAGATTGTAGTCTAGATTTCACGACTACATAGTGTAGCAGGCACAGACACGTATAAACCCGAAATGGGTTGAGATTAGAATGTGGCAATCGTAGGTTTTCCCCGAGTTTGCCACACAGCCTAGGATAGGTGGAGCTCACTGAGACATTATGTCTCATCCCAATCCATTTGTTTCAATTTCAGGTAAGCAAGAGGTTTGTGATAATGTGTATCAGGTAGATGTTGAATGAAATGCAGTTGCTCGTCATGTACCAGTAAGATATCAGTAAATTCATGTATATATATGTACTCTTAGTGGTATTTGGTTAATTGTATAAAACGAGCAAAATTTGTATTCATTCAGTATAATCTTATTATTATTGAAAATTTTAATGCATCCAATATCATATTTAATATGCATGTTAAATATTCTAGATAAATTTAGTATGGGTGTTACACTATCTATTGTCAGAGTTGTTTTATTGTGATTGTTGCTGGAATATGTTGGCATTAAGAGTCGTGATATTCAAATTCATGTAGATAAAAACTCTAGTTAGTTTTCTTCATTTCCCCTAACTTATGAAGCACGGACACTAACACATACATTGACACAGAGACACTGATAATAATTTGAGAAAATGACATAATTCAATTTTATTATATGTGTCGGTGTCGTGTGAGTGTCCGACACAATATGTGTCGGACACATAGACACGGCTAATCCGAGGAGTGTACATGCTTCATAGCCCCTGACATTTCAACCTTCATGTAGCTACATATCATAGTGTAGCATGGCAGTTGTTGTGTTTGTGAGATACTGAAATAGAACTTTTGATTCTGTTAATATGTGTAGTGTTAGCACTTCTCGTGCTTCTTTGGAATCCACTGTTTGTTGTTCCAAGTGGTTCTGTAACATGAAACAAAACATATATGTTGTTTAAACCATAGCAAGGGGCATTGAGTTCACAACTTGAACTAATTACAGAGAGTGACCTGCTAAAATGTTAGTAACATCATATTTCGAAATCAGAATAGGATTCGTGAACATTTAGGAAAACACAAGATATGAATTGTGAGAAAAATAGTCTAAGATTTGAATGATACATCTTTGACTATGCATTCTTTTTTTTTTCTCATTATTGAAGTGAATCTGCATCGATCACAAACATAGTACTTATTAGAAATATAAAGTTGATTAAAATTTACTAATTTTTTAAGGTTTGTTATTAGGTAGTTAGTTTGTTAATTCCTCACAAAGTCTAAATATATAAAGCATCTCGTGTGCTCATTTACCATCTTTTAATCAATCATTTAATATGTATATTAAGGAATTTTCCTTCATATCAAGCTCCCAAGTGTATTTCTTATATGAGATGAATCTTCATCTCTTTGATCATTTGGCTACCTATAGTACTATCTTTGAAGTGGAAATAATAGTCACAAGAAAGGGGGGGGGGGGGGGGGGGGGGGGGGGTTTGAATTGTGACCCTTTTTAAATTTAACATGCACTTGTGGTAAATCATTCTCAAGTTGATACTTGGAAGAAATAAAAACTTGGTTAAGTTTAGAACGTTCTGAAGTACGTTCAGAACTATTAGTGTAATAAATAATGAACAAAGTGATAATGGTGTGTAAACTGAAATTAAACATTTATGCTGAAAATAAATAGTAAAGAGATAGAGAAGAAAGACACACAGAGTTTTATAGTGGTTCACCCAATGTGGGTTAGTCCACTCCTCACAATCTTGTGAGAGTTCCCACTATGATGCTTGAGATAACCTCTCAAATCCTGCACCATACAATCTTGTTCCCTTGGAACATTTACAACATGTATTCTCTAAGCCTCAGCAGGCTCTCAAATTTCTGTGCTAAGTCACGCCAGACCTTGCACTATGTTACTCAACCTAGACTTTAATACCCTTAAAGCTAGATGAGATTTGCTCTTTACAATTGATTGGAGTTTTGAAGAAATGTAGTCAAGATGAAGACAATCAGAAGAGAAGAAAGGAGGGAGAAATTATCTTTAACAAGATAAAAGAGAATTGATTTACACTTTAAGAGACAATTTGAAATCTCAGTGATGATCAATTCGTAATGCTAAAGATTCAAACACTTTTCAGATGTTTTCTTATATGCTTTGCAATGGTGCAAGTAATGCTGAGCCTTTCACTTCTATTTATAGAGTTTTTTGGTCTCTTGTAGCCGTTGGAGGGTGAACAATGGTGTTGTGCCATGTGTCCTGGGCCCCACTGACTTTTACTTAAAAATCTGGGTGAACATTCTGAATTTCAGAATGTTGTTGTGTTCTTGAGAATACTTCAGAACGTTGTTGCATTCTTGATGATCTTCATCTGGGTTCATCATGATATTCATTTGGGTTTCATATGGATGAATGTCAGATGAATTTCTGGGTTCATATGAAGATCTGGGTTGGTGACTTGCTTTTGATATGCGTGCAGTACTTCAGAAAGTTCCTGAGCCAAAAGCTTTGCAGATCTGTCTTGGATTGTGTGCAGGAGAGAGGAAAGTGGAACTGTCACTTCATGATCATGTTTTAGGAGATTTGCTGGTCTTGTACTGTACCAACTCCCTTATGTGTCAAAATCTTATTGATTCTGACTTGGAGATTGTAATCTTGTTTTTGCTTTACTTTTCCAACCACTCTACTGTTGTTGTCAGAATTAAAGCATGTGTTGTATTGAACTTTCTGGACTTCGGAATGTTCTTTTGTTTTACTTAGGATGATTTGTAAGACTTCAATTTGATGAAATCAAATCCTAATAGTAAAACATCAATGAAGTGCAGTAATTTAAACATATAGGATGATATTCCCTTTTGGAATATTCCTAGCACTTCAATGTTCATAGTCTTAAATGAACATTGAATATCATTTTTGACATTAATCTTGTAAATGCCTTTATTGCTTGATTGATCCATGCAAGTGTACTTTCCTGGACATTTATTCATGTCACGTGTGACTTGCATGTTCTTGATAATGTTCTTGAGTTTCTGGGCTTGTGTAAGAACAACCTTCGAAAATCTGCTTGAACATTCTGATCTCTGAGCAACATTCTGAACTAACTTTCTGAACTCAGAGTTAGTTCATGAATTCAAATGTCCTTTGATTTCTTGTATCTTGGTATGATTTATACTTTGTTCATGTCTTAGTAAAACACTCAAGAGCACAAGTTAAATACCAAGAACTATCAAAGTCCATTAATCTTTTAATCACCATAGATGTCTTTAATGATTTCTTGATCCAAAGTCGAAATCTTTTTCTGCATATGATATGTTCATATCACATGTGTTCTTGTATGTTCTTGGTGTGGACATTGAATTTTGGGTTTGCTCTAACGAACCTTCTGAGCAACCTTCTGAACAACCTTCTGAACTCCTTCTGGGTTCATACATATGAACTTCAGAATGTTTCTTCTGGGTTCCTTCCTTTTTGACTGTTGTACTTTATGCTGAACATTCTGATTTTCTTCAACATTCTGAACCTTATGAAGGTTGTTGTTTATTCCATTCAAATATATGTCAATCATATAAATGAGAGATCATTTGTTTTGACAAACAAGATGATTCTTTCTTTGAAGTCCTAAAGAATATTTCTTTGCATTTAATTCATCATTGTTTGTAACAAATGACTTTAACATTCTTGTTGATCTATGAAGTAATCCTTGGAAATGTTCTAGGTTAATGTTCATGATCATTATGAACTCCATTCATATGAACTTTCTGAACTCTATTCATATGAACATTCTGAACTTTGAACTTCTTATCTTTAGAAGCTTTTAGAAGTATGACACTTTGAGGAGGTTTTGAGAATCTTCATAACTTGTATGCATATTTCCTTTTATCTTGTTTTCTCATGGTGAATCTTCAATTCATATAACATAATACTCAATGTGAGTTTTGTCACATAACTTCAAGCACATTCTTGTGTAGCTTGTGATGTAAGTTCTTCCATCATGATTCAGGTTCTTCTATCATGATTCTTGAGCTATGAATCTTCATGGAGATTTGATATTGTTGTTTCAGCTGATGATATACTCATTCTTTCATTGTTGAGTATATATAATGCATTTATTCTTGTGAGTGGCTTCTAGCTTATCCACTTATGTGATTCCTGTTCTTTTAACAAAAACTCAAGTACAAACATCAGTAGATCACCATTCATAAAACTTATCATTTATTCCATGAGGTTTGTTATCATTAAAATATTCATCAAAAAGATTTTTACTTCAACAATCTTACTATGTATTTATGATGACAAAAGGAGAAGAAACCATTGCAGATTGATTATGAGAATATAACATAAATTCTCTCTACTATTTTAACATTGTTTAACACATATTTGGGCATTATATTTTGGGAATATTATAATACTAGAGCCATTTGCAATATGTCATTTGATGCATGAACTCAGAAACATGATATAATCAATTAGAAAAGAATAGACCCTCATGGCAATGTGATAGAAACAAGACAAGATGGAATTGGCTCACCTATAAGGTAAATAATATGGTTATTTGTCTTTGTTTTGATAAATGTATTATGTTAATGTTCTAAAATGGTTATTTGGCTCTCCTATAAGGTGATCAATCAGAAAAGAACAGACCCTCATTACTACTGTTATTAGATTTAACTTTCTTGTAATGTTCTAAAATGTTTGCTAATAATGTTGTGTTTCACTATAAAAAAAATTGTTTCAATATGATGCAGAGTGGATTAGATCCAAACATCTGATATGTTCTGTTCGTAACATAAAATTGAACGATAGAGTTCTAACATCTGATCCACATGGGTCAATTTCAAACCTTATAACTACCAATCAATAAACGATAGAGTTGGATCTGACTGTAACTCCCGAAATATAGTGAGTTGGATTTAGGATCCGATTAGTTCGGGAGGGGGGGTTAAGGGGCTTGTGAGCAATTTAAGGGGCCCCAAGAGCAATTTCCTTAGTTTCCATTGATACTTGTTTCACATCTTTGTTCTTGTTGATTTTTTACAAAGAGTCTGAATTCACAACACATTGTTTGCGGAAAATTGCTCTTCTCCCAAACAAGAATGCTCCCTCCCATACGAAGTACCCAAAATACTCCTGCGTGACTTAAGTCTCGCTCGGTAGCATCAGCGTGACTTAAGTCACGCTGAAAAGTAGCGTGAGTTAACTCACGCTGCGATACATTACTGTTTTAGGACAAAACCCAACAGTTCCAAGTTCAAAACACATTTTCTTTCTCTCTTCACCTCTAAAAAACCCAAAAGTGCGAAAAATTTGGAGCATAATCTTGAGGTAAAATCATTGCAAATAGTCAGGAAGCATTCATGGCTTATGTATGATTATGTGGTTATGTGTGATTATGTTGTTGAAATGGTGTACTTTGGATCAATTATGAGTGTGTATTGATTACGAGTCATTACTGGCTTGGTTGACAACATTCAATCATGTTCTGCTGCTACACCAGAAGCCAGCGTGAGTTAACTCACGTTGACCTATAATCAACGTGACTTAATCACGCTCGGTATTTTGGCCGGTGATCGAGCGTGACTTAAGTCACGCAATGGTCGGTTATCAACGTGAGTTAACTCACGCAGGTTAATGGCCAGCGTGAGTTAACTCACGTAGGTTGGACGGCGATTAGGACGGTGGTCAATCAGGGAGGAGCTGTTACTTTCTTCAACCAATAGAATTCAAGCAAAAAATCTATAAATTGAAACCTTCTCTTTCATTTTTTTCTCATTCTCATTTCTTCTCATTCTCTCATCTCTCATATCTTCTCTCATATTTTGTTTTTGTAGTTTTGTTAGTATAGGCGTAAACGGTCTCAATGTCCGTCGTCGATTAATCATAATGATCTTATGCTGTTTTTTTATGACGGCGATTGAGATCATTATATTAACCGACGATGGAATTTTTTAGTCCTATTAGGATCATTATGATTAATCGACAAGAATCCGGCCTGATTGTGTTTTCCCGCTAGCGGTAGAGGTGGTTATGGCGGGTTCGTCTAACTTAGATTTGCTATAGGGGGTTGTCCAAAAGTGGCCTTTTACCCGCCCCCATCCCAAGATGATTGGTCATTATGATTAATCGATTTAGTTTTTAAAAATTTCTTTATGTTATAATAATCTTTGTTGAATGTAATGAATTGCCATGTAATGTAATAATATTTCTATTGTGTGTAATAATATTTCTGTTTTAGTGGTGTAATGTAATAATAAGTACTCAGCGTGAGTTAACTTGCGTTGGTATATACCGAGCGTAACTTAAGTCACGTTGGGAGTATTTTGGTCAGTTTATATGGGAATGAGCAATTTTTTATGGAAGAAGAGCAATTTTCTTGTTTGCGGGAAGGCTCCAAGTACAGTTGCAAATTTACAAATCAATGTTTGTGGGAAGGCTCATTGTTCAGAAACTTATACTAAAATATAGGCACATGAACAAAGTTAAAAAAAATGAAGGAAAGAACTACAAGGTGAAGAGGCATGCTGATGCTAGTTATGAGATTTGATCAGCCACTAGTTTTCTTTGCAAAAATACCTTTTGTCAGTTATGTGTTTCCATTAAATGAGCTTACGCAAATTTGGTTTAAACTAAATATAATCATTTGGAGAAAGGAATAACATAACATAAAGCAACATGCCATTTTTGCTTGTTCAAAAAAAACATAAAGCATTATAATTGCAATATGAAAGACAACAATTGTACATGAGCAGAATAGTGAAAATTTCTAAGATGAAATATAAATCTTCAATTTTGCCTTAATGAAAAACACATAAAAGAGGTTGTTGCAAGCATGCAACTCCACCAAACAGAAGAAATATCAAACTCAATAACAAGCATTCAAGTTATTACAACATGAAAATGAGAATCCAAATATCTCAATCACAACTATGTTGATGCAGTAGCAAGTCTTCCACGTCCAATACCACCACTATGCTGATGATCACACTCTCTTCTTTTCAAACTCTCCTCTTTTGAATTCAATCTTGAACTCCAACAATCCGATGAATCACCAGAAGAACAAATGTTCCATTGTTGTTGACCACTACTCACAGTGAAGCTATTACTTCCTGAAGACTCTTGATCCTCACAGAGTGAACCACCTCTCTTAACAGTAACATACTTGTGTAAACTTGGTTCCATCACATCATCACTCACAACAAGCTCAGATTCTACAAATGATGATTCAGGAACAGCAACATTGTTGTACTCATTCCTAGAGAAAGTTGAACTTGTTGTGGAGTTGAGATCAGCAACAGCTTCAAGGATTGAACAAGCTTTGTTGAGACAAGCTGGGAGAGAAACTGAAGGTTGTGTTGTGTTCTTTTGATGGAAGTTTTGAATGTCTTCAAGGAGTAAGGAAGTGTAGGAGGTTTGTGGTGGATTGGTTAGAGGTTCGGGATTGGCGGTGTCGAAGTCTCTTGATCTCCTAGATGATCTACTTCTTGTAATCCCTGATGGCATCACCACATTTTTCACAATAGCATTATCAGACATTACCTTGATCTCCTCCTGTTGCTGTTCCTTTGTGTGGCAATTCACACCCTTTTCCATAGCAACTCTGTTGTTTGTCCTGTTTCTAGTGTTGTCCCTCATTTCAACATTTGGTTTCTGCAGTGGATATGGCAAAAATGTCATCTAATCTAAAAATGTACATAAAATGATGGTGCTCATAGGTTGTTTTAGTCTAACAAATTCTAATAACCATTAATTTTGTTATGACATGAAATCTGAAATTAGTGGAGACACTGACACACCCTTGTAATGTAAAAAATAAAATCCAACTTCAATGATTTATTTACCTATAATTTATTAGTAAGAAAATTCAGTAATTGACCAACAATCACAACTAATTCAAGCAAAAAGTTGAACTATATGTGTCAACTATTGTTGGTATCCTAACAACTATTAATGTATGATGTGCATATCATTATATGTTACTTGTAACAAAAAATACATATTTTTTTCATAATCCCCTGGTTCTAGCGGAAGGGGGCTCTCGTCAGAGCTCAATCTAGGACGCAGAGGTAAGTAAAGTCTATTTAAAAATTGATCCAACTAAGGATTTGAACTCAAATTCTCCAAAACTATTCAACCTTAATCAAAGCACATTAACCATTGGAGCTCAAACACTTGCTTAAAAATTTTAATTTATGATCTCATAAACTAATCAAATTTCTCTCACTAACACCATTTCTATGAAATTATAAAACAATCATTGGTTATCTTCTAATATACTACTATTAGAAATTGATTCATAATGAAACGAAACTCACTTGGACCACATCAGTATCTCCCTATACTCTCATCATCTTAACACACAGAAAAATCAACATCATACAAGTGATTTACCTGAATAGTCTCAACTTCAATCTCCTTTTTGCCTTTGTTCTGAACTTTACTTCCACCATTATTAGCATTTGATTGTGGATAAGCAAGTGAATTAGGATCAACCTCACTAAGAGGGTTTCTCCTATAAGGTGAAACTTCAGTTTTCCTGGCAGAGTTATTCCTACTAAGAGATGGTTGCTGATTCTGATTCACTACATTCCCATTTCCTCTTGCAGGTGACATTGAACGTTGCTGTTGCTGATTCACTCCATTCCCATTTCCTCTCGCAGGTGACATAGAACGTGGTGATGCAACATTTCTCTTCACATTAACCCTCTTAACACCTTCTCCTCCACCATTATTACTTTTATCCATAACCAATGATGTAACAGTAGCAGGAACAGTCACCATTTTTCCTGGCCTAGAACAACCTGAACCAGAACCATTACTGTTATTGTTGTTGCTTCCATTTTCAGAAGATCTTCTTCCAGGAGATCTACTCACTCTTCGCTCTCTACTACTCGAACGTTGATCTCTTTCTCTACTTGGTGTCCTTCTCCTTCCATTAGAAGAAGAAGAAGAAGCTTTCTTTGGTGAATTCCGGTGACGCGGACGGTGGTTATGCCGAGCAACACCATCATATTCCTCACTGTTATCACTCCCATGAACTCTCTTTTGTTCATCTTCAGCTGAAATCGCATCATTGTTATCACAATGATCAAAATCAAAACTTCTTTTTGAACCAGAATATTTTCTAGCTGAAGATGAAGTAGCAGCTTTTCCAGAAGAGCTTCTGCTTAATCTTCCACATTGAATTAGAATTGCATCAACTTCTTCTTTAGTACAGCTTGAAGTTCTCACACCAACATTTTTGTTACTGTTGTTGTTGTTCAATGATTCTGTTTCACTAGATGAAACCAACCCATCACTTTGTTGTGATGGAACATTGTGTTGAACAGTGAAAGGTGTGATTTTGATGGAGTTTTTCTCTCTTTTTTCATCATGGCTTTTTCTGTGTTTGATGATAAAAATCTCTTTTTTTGGTTCTTCATGTTCTTTTACAACTTCTGGGTCTTGTTCTTTCTCTTGTACTACGTTGTTGTTGTTGAGGGTAGTTTCTGTTTCTGTGACATTGTTGTTATCAGAATGTTTTTGTTGAGTTGGGGGTGTGGAAAGTGATTTGGTGGAAGAAAGGGGGTGTGGGGAGGTAGAAGATGATGCTTTCTTCTTGCTTAAACATGCACCCATTTTGGTTTGTGTTTGTGACCTAACAATCGAAATGGTGAAATGGGGTTTAAGGAAATTTGAATTTCATATGAGGTAGTGGGAACTGTGTTCAATGCATAAAAATTGTAACTTTCAGATTTATTAACTGAGGAAGAGAGAGAAAGAGAGTTAAGAAATTCAAATTTTGAGAAAAGATTCAATTTTTGAGTTTGAGATCCGTTGGAGGTTGTTCAAGGTCATGTGTGTCTGACCAAGTTGACCCCACTATGTCACTACCTACCTTTTATTCCATAAAGTTTATTTACTATAATATCTGTCCAAAGAAAATGTACTATATAGTATAATTATTAATGTTATTATTGTATTGTATGTGGAAAACAATTTGGATCTTAGTAACATTTTGTGTTTGTCGTTTTGATTATTGTGGCTAGATTTAAAATGTACAACGGCTAAATTGGATGGATTGGGTCAACAAAAAAGTGAGTACAAAAGTTACCAGCATTTTTTGAGGTTAAAAAAGACGAGCAACGGCTATATGCGTTTAGAAGTTTGGGTTCTTGTTTGTTTTCCAAGAGAATTTAGCATTTCAACAAGAATTTACATCTGTTACATTGATTTTTTTGTTAGGCATGTCCTTTTGAAAGTCTAGATTCTAAGATCTAATAAACCAACTAGATGCATGAGTGCAACTATAGACCTTCTTTTTTAGGTCTTTTTGTATCTGGCCTAGTGAGTTTACTCGGTCCAGAACAGAAGTCCCCCAAATCGTTGCTCTTGATAAAGAGTAATGACTTTGAAAGTGCGAAGATCTTGTTCGTGGAAAGCTTTAGAGGTGGTGTCCCCTAACGTTTAATGTAGATATGTTCGCGAGGAACTTGTTCGCATACTGAGTTTATGCTCGAATAGTGTCCCCTAACGATGTTGTTCACATGGGTATGCCTCACAAGTTCTATCATGGTCGTATCGGTCGTATCTCCCATGATCGAACCGGCCGTGTCTGGAATGTCACCAAAGGTGCTACTGACAATCGTACTGGTTGTGTCTGGAATGTCACCAAACGTGTTATTAACGATCGTACTGGTCGTGTCTAGAATGTCACCAAATGTGCTATTGACGATCGCATTGGCCGTGTCTGGAATGTCACCAAACGTGCTACCAAGTCATAGTCGACTGATCCCCTCGTTGTGAGAGACTCTTGCTCGTTGGGAGCATCGGGGCGTTCGACTGGCTGTAAGTAAGGCGAGCTTGATAATATGTAAGAGACAGGTTTGGTTGTGTGTCCGTCTACCGACCAGTATGGTGATGTGATCAAAAGATTCCCTCGCATAGAGTTGGTCGTCTGTCCTTCTGCATTTAATGCCCACGTCTGAAAGACGGGACTGAGGGGACATAACTTTTGGGTTTTGACTGCCACGTGTAAACGCTAGTAACGCACTTGATTACATAGGCCCTTGAGTGTGCCTTTCTGTTCTCGAGGTTTCATCATCACTGTTGATTTGACCTGATGTTTGGGAACTCAACAGGTTTGATCAGGGTCGTTAGATGCACGAGAAGATGTGATCTGAACCGTTGCTTTGTATTATTTTGATATGGTTACAGGTGAAGGGTTGCACCGGATCGGGCTCGTTGTTTTCTGAAAGGTTGCGAAAGAGGTATAAATAGCTTCAAGTGTTATTTGAAAACACTTTTACCATTTTTGTTTCCTGCAAGCTCCGATTTTTCCAGAATTCCTTTCAAGTTTTCAGAGAGTTCCTGGTGCATTTTGGTCCTTCAACCCCTCAAGTTCAAGTCTACATCATCCTCGTCATCTAAACAGGTTTGTCATCTTCACCATTCTCGTTTTCTTTTCATTATATTTTTACTTGCTATGGTTTGATGAACCGTAAAATTGAAGGTTTCTGGGTAGAAAACTGGTGGACTCCGTCGTAGATAGTGGCGGTTTCTGCCATAGAAAGCAGTTTTTCGGATTTAGAATCCATATCCCTTCGTATATGAACCACCGGTGGCAAGTTTTTAACCTGTTAGAGGTTTAACTTGTTGCCATCGTGGGTGGTGTAGCAGCGCCGTAGGCGGTGGTTTCCTCCTTGTCTTTTAGTTTTCCCTCTAACTTATTGATTTTTTAAAGTTTTCCCGGATCTGTTTCGTTTGCGAGGACGTTAGAGCCCTTCCTCGCCATGGTCGGACTGAAGGTGGAGGAAGGGTGGATTTTGAATGTAAAATTCACTTTTTTCCTTCCTCTTCTTTCAGGTTAGTCATGGCAGGCAACCCTAATTGAAATGAGGCAGAAGCATACGATCCGTCCTGGATGGGGGGATGAACCGCTGGATGTGGTGTCAGTATTTGCACCAGAGGGTACGGCGGTAATCCCGTTCAGCTCCGTGGGAAGGAGCGAAGATTGGGAGGTTAACCTACCGAGCGTATCGGACCGCATCTGCTCGCGGTATATGGGCAATAGATTCCCGATGTACGAGGTTATCTTTAAAGACATGGGCTTTAGGCTCCCTTTTTCTAATTTCAAAGGGAGATGTTTCAATGGACGGGGTTGTCTCCCTCGCAGCTTCATCCAAATTCCATATCCCTTTATGAAAGTGTTCAAGCTGATGTGTGAACACCTAGGGATCGTTGCATCTTTAAACTTATTTTTTACCCTCTTCACCGTTCAGCAAGGAACGGAGAAAGGCAAGGGCAATGATGTGTTTCTTTCCGGCAAAACAAAAAAATCTTTAGCATCTTTGTTGGCAAAGTCAAAAGCTTTAAGGATCGCTTCTTCCCGAAGACTGAAGCTGCTTTAAATAATGTCTTGAGGACTGTGAATAGGCTCTGAGCTGACGGTTGCACGACGCGAGTTCGGGTCTCTCGCTTCCCATTCTATTGGTGCAGGGACCATTACAATTACAAGTCGGGGGACTTTAGGCATGGCTACGTTCGTTTGACTACGAGGGAGTAGGAAGACTATGATAAGTTGTGGGCTTATGCTAGTTCCTTCGTGTCTGGGAAGGTGGTGACGAAGGACGAAAATCATGTTTTTGATTCGGAGGGGAAGCAGCTGACTGAACTCTGTTTTATCAATACCTATGATTTAGTGCTCTCTAACAATCTGATGGAGTTGCTCGGTAGATACTTTTATTTCTTTACGATTTATATTGCTTAATTTCTTTAACTCTTGATACAAACTTGCATTCGACCTTTTTGTACGCAGGAAGAATGGCCAGCATGCATGAGATCATCAAATGATCTAGCAAGAAGGTGACCGGTCGATGAGGAGGTAGGAGGAGGGACGTTCATAGCATCAGCGCTATGATTGTCGGAGCTGCGGGCGGCTCATCCTCCCAAGTTTCGGTGCAAGTAATAGATGAAGACCAGATGGAATAGGTCGGTGACTCCTTCAAGAGGAAGAGAACGGAGTACGCTGACAAAGGGAAACATGTGTCTTCCACTCCTGCGCCCACTCAGTCCCAAGGAGGGGACCTGCTGCAGTTGGCCAACGTGTGGTCCGACCCGGATCGTTATGGCTCCCACTCATCTCTATGCTTGAGCAACTCAGAGTTGAAAGTTATCCAAGACTTGGGGGTCGCTGGCTGGAGCAAAGCTATGACTGAAGGGTCATTGTTGTGATGAAGGCCTTAGAGATCGCGGTGGCTTTGAACAACTCTTCCACTGAGGATGTGGTCCGGGCGGACGTGCTGGTGAAGGAGAAGGATGTGTTGGTGGCGAAGGTGACCAAGCTGGACGCTGACCTTTCTGATTGCAAGATCGTAGCTGAGGAGAAGGATTGCAGGATTGCTTCTCTAGAAAAGAAAGTAGCGGATCATCTCCTGGTCGTGAATTAGCTAAGGGAGGCTCAACGCAAGTGGGTTGATGAGAAGAAAAGCATGGAGAATGCTTTGCATGCTGCCACCCTTCCTGGCGAAGAAAAGTCTGAAGACACATCCTGTTTGGATCGTCTTGGTTTGGTGAACAGGATTGACGAGCTGGAGAGGGCTTGGTGGGTGTTGCCAGTCATGGGTTTAAGAACGCGGTGGAGAAAGTGAAGATCGTGAACCCTGGGGTCGAGCTTTCAACTGAGGGGATTCATTTCCATAAGTTCATTGAGAATGGAGTCCTAGTGTCCCCTCCCGAAGAAGAAGAAGAAGACGGGTATGTTGATAACTCCTGTAACATCTGGTGGCTCCCAATGGGCTGACCTCCCTATCTTTCAAGGGCCGAGATGTACTCATGGTCTTCTCCACCCCCCAAGTGGAGTTTTATGCCTTCCGTGGGAATCGAACCGTGTACCCTGGAGGCTATAAGTACATGGCCAATGCATTCCCACTACCAATTGAGCTAGTAGCTCAATTGGTAGCTCAATTGGTAGTGGGAATGCATTGGCCATGTACTTATAGCCTCCAGGGTATTCCCACGGAAGGCATAAAACTCCACTTGGGGGGTGGAGAAGACCATGAGTACATCTCGGCCCTTGAAAGATAGGGAGGCCAGCCCATTGGGAGCCACCGGATGTTACAACTCCCATGCCTGAATGACCTTGTAATTTCCCTTTCTTTTCCCAACAATTATTTTTGTGTTGTAACCGGCCTTATTCCATGACAATGTGCACCCTTCGTGGTTAGCACCTAATTTGTACAATATTTCCTACCTTAATTCCTGCTTGTATCCTTCTTTCATACCTGTGTGAAAATGTATGTTTAATTTTTTAATTTTCTAAGTGTAACATGTGATTGGAGTGCTCGTTGCGTGAAGCTTTTTTATCTTGAAAATTGTTTCAAACTTCCAAGTGTTAATTGCAACCAATACCCTTGTAGTTAAGGATAAGTCGATATGTACGCTTGTAAGAGATGTTTGACTTAGATGTATGCATGTAGGGTTAACTTTAAATAACCAAGCATTTTTAAATCAAAAGTAGATTAGATAGGCAGAGGGTAAGGTCCTCCCCCTCGTAGTCGTTGCTTCGTTGTGAAGTGGCGACTAGGATTATTTTGAGGGTTGAGGTTGGTGAATATCGAGCATACAACTAGTTTCTTTAAATCGTTGTTTAACTTAAAGGTGTTGCCCTTCCTCCCCCAAGTATTTGCCTCATTCGTTTGGAGAGCAAATACTTATGTGTTTTTTACAAGGGGATCCGAGCATAACCGTTCTAACCGTTACGCGGGGTATACGCTAGAAGCATTCACATCCAAGAGAGGTTTATCTGAATGTGTGTTCGAAGTTATGGTTCAAACGGAAAACGGTGGACGAACGTAAAACTCAATTTAAGTTCAATGCCCCGAGGCGTGAATCACCCATTGCAAGCTGGGGTTTTGCCTAACATGTTGAGCGGTGATGCCGTGGTTGTGAGTGAACATATCGAGGATTAGATAAAACTGTTGTGTTTAGGTTTCATTCATCCTTTAACAAATTTCGGATTTGGAGTGGCACGAATTTCCTCTTCCGTTTTAGATACTCGTTTGTGAGAACGTGCACCTCGTTAGTTTGAACTTTGTTGTAGTTTTGTATGTATAGTAGAACGGTTTATATGTTCGCTACTTAGCTGTAATACCTTTTCAGTTTTTCTGCGTTCCAAGTTCGAGGAACTAGACCCTTTACGAGGTCTTCGAGGTTGTACGCCTCTGTCCCTGTTTTCATATGAATTCTGTAGGGACCCTCCCAGTTGGCAGTGAGTTTCCCTTCATCAGAATCCTTTTGGTTTCTTTGGAGGACGAGGTCGCCAACTTCGAATTCTCGCTTTATCACTTTTTTGTTGTGACGAGCGGCTATTTTTTTGTTTTAGCGCTGTCTCTTTCAGAGCTGCTTCACTTCTAATTTCGTCGACGAACTCGAGTTCCTCTCGTAGGTTCTCAGCGTTGGCTCGGAAGTTGGTATTAGCGCCTGTTCGCCAGTTGAGTTCGTTTAGCTCAATGGGAATGACTGCTTTCATTTCATACGTGAGGCGGAAAGGTGACTCGCCTATTGTTGAGTGAGGGGTCGTTCAATAGGCCCATAGAACTGTATGAAGTTCCTCCACCAAGTTGCCTTTGGCTTTGTCTAACCTTAAATGTATTTCGCGAAGGATAACTTTGTTCGCTGATTTCGCTTACCTGTTTGCTTAGGGGTGCTCGACAGAGGTGAAGCTATGTTTGATATTCAGGTTCTTTAAGTAGTCTTGAAACCTTTGATCGGTAAACTAGGTCCCATTATCAGAGATCACAAGGGATGGCACTCCGAATCTTGCTAGGATGTTCCTTTTGAAGAAACAGAGTACGTTTCTCGCAGTGATCTTTGCGAGGGGCTCAGCTTTGATCCATTTTTTTGAGTAGTCTACTGCTACTACTATGTATTTTTGTTGACCTGCAGCTTTGGGAAAAGGTCCCAAAATGTCAATTCCCCACCATGTGAAGGGCCAGGGTGAAGCTAGTGAAGTGAGTTCGGCAGGAGGGGCGATGTGCATGTCTCCATGTCGTTGACACATGTCACATCTAGCAACATAGCCTTAGCGTCCTTAAGCATGGTAGGCCAGAAGAAACCTACTCGCAAGACTTTCTTGGTGAGTGCTTTGGCTTCAATATGTTGCCCGCAGATACCTTCATGCGTCTCGAAGAGGGCCTCTTGATCAGTGGAGTGATGAAACCTCGTTTGTATAAAGTACCCTCCACTAGTGAGAACGAGCAAGCTCTCTATTTCAATTTGGTTCTCTCCGAAGGATCCTGGGGGAGTTCCCCGCTAGTAAGATAGCGGGTTAAAGGTCCTCGCCAATCCTGGATCTTGGAAATTTTGTTGATCTCGAGTAGTCGAGTCTTTTGCCTTTGAACGCTTGGTTTTGTAAGGACTTCTTGTATTACTGTTTTGTTTCTGTTAGCGGTTCGCGTGCTTGCGAGCTTAGAGAGGATGTATGCTCAGGCTTTATGTTCGCGTGGAACATGTACCACTTCAACAGATTCAAACTCTTTTATTTTGGTTTGAACCAACTGGACGTACTCTTGTAGATGTTCTACTCTTACTCTGTATTCGCCCGTAACTTGGAAGGCCACAAGTTGAGAGTCGGTGTAGATTTTTATCATTCTGGCTCCCATGTCCTTGGCTATTTGTAAGCCGGCCAAGAAAGCTTTGTTTTGTGCGGTGTTGTTAGTCATCGCGAAGGATAGTCCTAACGATACCTCGATTACGATTCCTTCTTCGTTTTCAATTATTACTTCCGCTCCACTGCCTTTTGAATTGGAGGATCCATTGACGTAGACAGTCCATATGCCCTCTTTGTTTTCCTCGGAGAGAAAAGTCATTTCGGCCACAAAATCGGCAAACACTTGAGCCTTGAGGGCTTTTCGGGACTCGTAATGGATGTCGAACTCATATAGTTCAATCGACCATTTCATCATCCTTCCAGCGACAAGGACGTCCTAGTATTTGTCGGATAGGCTGGTCAGTTCGAACGACGATGGTCTGTGCTAGGAAATATTGTCTGAGTCTCATGGAGGTCATGACCAGTGCGAGAGCAACTTTCTCTATCCTTTGGTACCTTGTTTCACGCCCTTGCAGGGCTTTTCTAATGAAGTAGGTGGGTCTTTGTCCCTCCGGAGTTTCTCTGATTAGTACTGAGATGACGACATCAGAGGAAACAAAGAGATAAAGGTATAGCGTTTCACCTTGATTTGGTCGTGACAAGACGAGAGGCTGGGAGAGTGCGATCTTTAGATGCGCCAAAGCGGCCTCACATTCGTCACTCCACTCGAAGCAGTTTCCTTTCGTAAAAGCTTAAAGAAAGGAAGAGTGTGTTGAGCGGATTTCGCAACAAAGCGTGAGAGTGAGGTTAGCATCCCGTTGAGGGTTTGAATGCATTTTTTCAACGTCGGGGTCGGATATTCCGTGAATGCTCAACATTTGTCAGGGTTCGCTTCGATTCCTCGTTCTGTAAGGTAGAAACCGAGGAATTTGCCCGCTTGAACCCCAAATGTGCATTTCTACAGATTGAGTCTCATGTTGTACTTCCTGGTTTGTTCGAACACTCTCATGAGATGGGCGGTATGATCAACCTCTTGTTCAAATTTCACGATCATATCGTCCATGTAAACTTCAAGAATGTCGCCCACAGAGCTTTTGTCATACACTTTGGTCATCATTCGTTGATAAGTGGCACCTACATTTCTAAGACCGAAAGGCATTACGTTGTAGTAATAGTTTCCTGATTCATTCATGAACGCAATTTTAGTTTTATCTATTTCAGCCATGGGTATTTGGTTGTACCCAGAACAGGTGTCCATAAATTACAGCAGTTTATAGCCAGATGAATTATCAACTAGTTTATCTATGTTTGGAATAGGATATGCATCTTTGGGGCAAGCCCTATTAAGATCGGTATAGTCAACACACATACGCCATTTCCCATTAGTTTTTTTGACAAGTACAACAATGGAGAGCCAAGTTGTGTACTTGGTCTCATAAATGAAATTTGCCTCTAGGAGGTCTTTTACAGCTTTTTCTACAGCCTCTGTTTTTTCAAGAGATTGCTTCCTACATCGGTGAGCTACAGCACTAGCACTAGGACTAACTGTCAGTTGATGACAAGTGACGCTAGGGTCAATTCCAGGCATGTCATATGCACTCCAGGCAAATAGATTAGCATTTTCCCTCAAGCAAGTGATCAGCTGAGCTCACACGAGGTCTGGAAGGTCCTTTCCAATCTTAAAGCTCTTTGAAGGATCATCTCCAAAGGGAATCAGCTCAAAATCTCCATCTGGAATGGGCCTCAAGTTTTCAGCATTGAGCGGATCTTTTTTCTCTTTCTTCTGCTCCTTGAGTTCGGACTTGTTGAACCTGGAGTCGAGCTCGATCATGTTGGTGTCCAGAGTGCTAGCAGAAGCTTTCCCATTATCCTTAGAGGATTGTTTTGTTGGGGAAACCGAGCTTTGGCTTTTGTTAGCCAGGAGGAAACATCTTCTTGTAGCCTCGATGTCTCCATGCAGCGTGGCGACGGTGTCATTTTTGGCGTGGTATTTGAGCTTCAGGTGGGCCGTTGAACATGTTGCTCCTAGCTCTGCCATCCCTGTTCTCCCTATTATACATTTATAGAGAGAAAGGCAGTCGATCACCAGAAATGGGATCTTGACTGTCTTTTTGGCCTCTCCTTTTCTTTTTGGCCAGGGTTTTGTTCACGGGCTGTTAAATCCGTAGATTTCGGACCAACGTATGGGGAGAGGTTCTTCTCTGTCAACTGGAGAGTCTTAAAGAGCCCAGTGTACATGATGTCACAAGAGGCCATTGCAACAATCAGGACTCTTCGGACATCGAAGTTGGACATGTACGCCTGGACAAGCAGGGGTATGGCTAAATTTGGAGCTCCGTTGGGCAGCTCATGATCATAGAAGGCCAACGGTGGTCGTCCCCCAAGTTGTATGTTAGGGAGGACCAGCTGGTTGACACTCAGCAGCTCTTCGAATTTCCTCTTCATGTTTCCCATAGAGAGGTTCATCGTTCCTCCAGTGATTACGTTGACGGAGGGGAGTTCTTCCCAAGTGCACGAGTAAGGAGTTACGTCGACGTGCTCTGGGAAATCATCCAGCTTTTAAACAGACATGGCAACAACAATGTCTTGGCTGCTGCCATCAGTGATCTGGTCGACAATTTTTCTTTTGGGTGAAGCATTCTTGGTGAATTACTTCAACCGACCTCGTTGTGTGAGGATTTCAATTGCATCCTTTAGGTGGATGCAGTCATCAGTCAGGTGCCCGTGGCACTTGTGGAACAGGCAGTACTTGATTTTTTCGGTTCCCTTCTTCTCCTGGGTTGGAGGTTTAGGATATTTGATCTTGGCCTGCTTCAGATCTGTAGATATCTCTGCCAGGATATTCTCTCTCGACACCGCTAGCGGTATATACTCGGCGAAGCGACCGATGGGTCATTTGCCTTCTTAAGCTAGTTGTTTGCATTCCTTCTTTTTCTCCTGGAAGGGCTTTTTGGAAGACTCAGCTGCAGGGTCCTCCTTCCTGGACTTGTTCAGGTTGTCAGCATACAGTTGCTCTTCGTACCTGATATAAGTCTTTGCGATCGCTAGGAACTCGTTGAGATTCCTTGGGCAATCGAGTTGTATTGCCTTCTTCATATCGGTGTAGGGGGCGAAGTCCTTTCGCGATGAGATACTTCTTCATGGTCTCAGTCGCACCTCTAACCTGAACAGCTTCCTTGTTAAACCTCTCGATGTAGTCTTGGAGAGGCTCGTTCTTTCCTTGCACAATGACTTCGAGGGACGCCACAGTTTTGGGTTGGGTCCTCGATGCCGTGAAATGTGCAGTAAACTCATGGCACAGGTCGTCCCAGGAGTCTAAGGAGTTCCTCCTGAGGTTCTTGTACCAGGTTATGGCTCCTCGCCGTAGGGTAGTTCCGAAGAGTTTGCATTTTACTGTGCCCCGCACCTCTCTGTAGGTGAGGACGGCTTCAATGTTTTCAATGTTCTCGTCGGGATCAGTTGTCCCATCGTACGAGTTCATCTGCGGCGGCTTCTCCAACCCCTAAGGGATGTGCGCCTCTCTAATACGCCTTGTGAAAGGGTCGTATGTCGGGCAGTCATCATCGGACAGTGAAGAGGACGGCGAGCATCTGTAATGCCTTTGTCGCGTCGAATGTCGGATATCAAGCTATTGAGAAGCGTTGAATCACTAATTTTAAATCACGACTGAACTTTTAATTTTTCGGGGAAAAAGGAAAAAAGTTCGAAATTACCTTAATGTTAGAGATTTTGGGTTCGGGAGTCGATTATGCGAGGGGAAGGTATTAGCACCCCTCACATCCGTTGTACTCAACGGGAACCTCCTAGTTAGCTTAGGCTAGAATGTTTTTCAAAGTTTTGCTTGCATGCTTGAATATGTAAAAGGGAAAAAGAAAAAATATGATGAAGGGGAAAAAGAAAGTTTTTTATTAATGGGCTTGACAAGATATGAATCTTGCTCCTACGTATCTCCCGGTGCGATGGAGAATTCAAAGCTTACGTAGTTCTTTGTAGAAAAAGTTTGTATGTTGGTTGATTTTAATTATGAAAAAGATTTGATCGCGCTCGGGCGAAAAATTTTGGTTGAAAAGGTAACGTGGTCTACTATCGTTGTTTGGATAGCTTAATGAAGACCGATAAAAAGTTTTTACCTACTACCGTTATGAGGGTAGCTTAATGAAGGTAAAAAGGATTTGGTAAAAAAAGAGACGGACTCGCGCACGGGCGATGGTATCCGTTTGAAAAACGCGCAAGGGCGTGAAAAGGTTTAAATGAAAAAAGGAACGGACTCGCGCTAGGGCGATGGCATCCGTTTGGAAAACGCGCAAAGGCGTGAAAAGGTTTAAATGAAAAAGGAGGGACTCGCACTAGGGCGATGGTATCCGTTTGAAAACACGCATGGGCGTGAAAAGGTTTAAATGAAAAAGGACGGACTTGCACTAGGGCGATGGTATCCGTTTGAAAACACGCATGGGCGTGAAAAGGTTGAATTGACCACGAGGGTCAAGAAAAGTTTAAAATGGTCACGGGGGACCAAAGGAAGGTTGGATTGGTCACGAAGGACCAATAAAAGGGGTAAGTGTGTTGGACGCGTTGAAAATAAAATGACGATTGCCCGAACAACGAGACATACGTCAAGCATTCGTGCAACCGGGGAATGGAGAGACATACGTCAAACCATTCCTTTTTCATTCAAGTTTTTGTTGAAAATCAAAGAAATCTCAAAAAAGAACAAAACACTTGGTTAAAAAACCTAAGGAAAATTTTGTCGCTCAAATTAGTTGTTGCAACCTTGAGCAAATGTCGTTCAAATTGTTGAAAAAAAGTTTGTTTCAAATTCATGATGCGAAGATGAACAAGCACGGTTCACGCGCGTTGGAACTCAAGACTAGTTTGTTGAAAATCATGAACATAGCTTGTTGCTTAAGTTATTGGAACTCAAGAACAAATGTTATTCAAGTTTGCAAAATAAACAAGTTTATGAAAAGAGGCACAAGTTTTGGAAAATGCACAAGTTCGGCTCAACGTTTAAGCTTGATTTTGAAAAATGAACAAGTTCGGCTCAAGTTCATGTTTGATTGAAATTCATGAACAAAGTTGTTGTTCAAGATTGGTTTTGAAAATAATGAACATGGCATATTGCTCAAGTTTGATTTTGAAATTTTTTATGAACGTAACTTGTTTCGCAAGTTACTCAAAATTAATGCTCAAACTAGTGAAATTTCCAAGAATATGCAAAACTTTTGATATGGTTTGAACAAAATGAGTTTTAATCCTCTTAGGCTCTGAGTTTTAAGTTAGAACCTCAAAAATTGGCTTTTTAGGAGCCTGAACTCAGATTCTGAGTTCTGCAACTTTCGCAGAGCAACCTGAACTTGGCTCTGCGAACCCAAGTTTTGTCATGGTCGCAGAGCGACCATGATTTTGCTCTGCGAACTCTGCGAAATATTGAACTCAGAAGCTGCTTCTGAACTTCTGTTCAGAAGCTGCTTCTGAATAAGCTTCAGAACCTTAAGGGGATTAAAAAGCTTTGGAATTTAGCAAGAAAAGGAGTAAAATAACTCAGTTTGGTATTTTGCAAAATTGAGATTCCTTTGAAGTTTCAAAAGTGGTTTTTTTTGTACAAAATGAGTTTAAACAAAGTTAATGATGCAAGCAGCAATGTAAAAGGAAAGATAAAGAATTTAGAATACTTACAGAACTCCTAACAATGCTTGTGTGGCAAGAGATAGGAAAGGACTTGGTTGATTGTGACTTTGCAAAAGTTGGAATGTTGATGAATAAGAACAATGACACTAGTGTTTCTCTCTGAATTTCTATCTAAGAATTGGTTTTTTCTTGCTGAAAGTAGTGTGTTTCTGCTCTAAAAATTCTGTAATTGCTGTCTTTGAAGTGTCTTCAATCCTTATGCCTTGCATCCTTTAAATAGGCAAAAATGAGATCAAATGTAATGATGGAAAATCTCTAGAATCCAGCTGCTTTGTGTGTTGTGATCAGGCTATTTTGCTTTGCATTTAATGCAAAAGAGAAGAGGTGACATTGCCTTGCAATCTTGGTCAAGACTTTGGCCAAATCCAGCCATCAATGAAGCTGATTTTTGATAGCAATGATGATGAAAAAGTGATAAAAACAGGGCAGCTTGCAAATTGGGTTGTCCTTGGGATTAATCCTTGCAATCCTGAGAGGTCAAGCAAGGAAAATGTGTGCTGCCATGTACAGAGGTTGGGAGGAGCAAAAGGAACATGTGGGCTGGTGTGAGAAGGGAGGAAAAGCTGCTGAAACAGGGCAGCACTCATGGTCTTTGGGCAAGCAAAAGCAGCTGTGTTTGACTGGTTTTGGGGGAGAAAGAAGGAAGAAAAACGAGCAAGCTGCTGGCTGGAAAGCTTAGGGTCAGTAGCAGGTCAATTGGGAGGGATGAGAGCTGCCCAAGGGCAGCCAACTTGTTTGGCTTGGCACAAAATCCTTCTCACCTTGGCTTTAATGGCACATGCTTCAATTCTTTCTTTGTTGGATCCAATCAGCCAAAATTGATAACAATAACAATAATAATAATGATAGGTGATAATAATAATAATAACTATAATGAAAACAAAAGAAAGATAAATCAAAGAAATTAAAATCTGCAAAAATCGCAGAGTTCGCAGAGCGATGGGAACTTTGCTCTGCGAACTCCCCTTTTTTCTTTTTTATATTTTCTTTAAAATAAAGCAAATAAAAACCAATAATAATAGTAATAATGAAAATAACAATGATGGTAATGATAATAATAATAGAGATGATAACAATAATAATGATGAAAGAGATAATAATAGTAGTAATGGTAAAAATAATAATAATAATAATAATAAATAAATAATAATAATAAAACATTGATAAAAAAGATAATAATAATATTATTAATGAAAAAGGTAATAACAATAGTATTAATAATAATAATAGTGATAATGGTAATATTAATAATAATGATAGTAATGATAATGGTGATGAATATTAATAAATAAAATCCAACAATAAAGATGAAATAATAAAAGGTAACAAAAGGTAAAAATAAGAAATTGAAAATCATAATGAAATAATGAATAATAAAAAGATAATAAACAAAGAAAAATATGAGTCAAAAAATGGGGTATGACAGCCTTGGCGGGGTCCTTCTTTCGAGAGATCGTCTGATGCCCTCCAATGAATAGATCTTCAACACCTTATACGACCATGATGCCCTCCAAAGAATAGACACTCAACTTTAATTAATCGTACATGAAATAAATGCCTTAATTACACACATAAATCAGTGAAGCTTGTGGTTAAGAAAAACTATTTTCACGATTAAGAAAAATGCAATTAGTTTTTTATCTCAAATATCATATGCGGTCTTTAAGTATTTTTATCACAAATTGATTCTTTAAGTAATAAAATATGATCGTATCTGATCAGAAGGTGACTACCGGTGCAATTTTAGGATGGTGGTTGAATGCCTTTGTTGTTGACTGGAACGGCTGGGGAGGGGGGTGTACCTGCAGACACTCTGACGCTCAAGTCAGTATGAGATCAAAATGGGGGTTTAGAGAGTGAAGAAATTCTAACCTTGAGGACTGCTGAGAGTCCCCTTTATATAGAGGTGGGTGTTGTAGGTGTCGTTGTATGACACACGTGTGGCTCGGCGGTTACAGATTCGTAACCGCCGAGGAGAGATTTGCGGGAATATGGAAGGAGACGTTACTGATTGTTTAAATCAGTCTCCGTTTACTCTGAGCACCCCTCTTGCGGGGAGGAGGTGTGTTGCGAGTAATTCATCAGATGTTGGATCTGGGTCTTTTTGTATTGGGCCTAAGTAAATGGGTCTACTGAGTTTACTCGGTCCAGAGCAAAATACATGTCTCGTTATCTTATTTTCATCAAATTCTATTAACAAGTCTTTATGGTTTAATTATAACGTCCAAATTCAGCACTCTCAAAATTTGGGTTCATAAGTGTGTTATTCAGTCTTGATTTAAAACAAAATTGATCGATTATTCAGTCTTGTCATAAGCATTTTTGGACTTACTGTCTCAATGTTAAATGGTTCATAAGCATTTTTTAACGAAGTTGACTGATTTATAACAAAAAATAGAATTAGGCTTGAATAAAAATGATAAGATATTGTCATTTTATAACATAAAGGACTAAATCGGGACAAAAAAAATAAAGGACGAATCAAATTAAATTAAGGGGTGAATTGTGTAATTTTGCCACAAGAATTATATATAGAGAGGTCATTATTGTTTTGTGGCAAAATACTTTTTTGTCTTTTAAGTTTGACAAAAATACCGGGTTAGTCCTTTATATTTTTTAAGTTTCAAATATGTTTTTTTTTTTTTTAAGTTTTTCTAACTTTCAAATAGTTCTTTAAATTTTTTTAAGTTTCAAATAGGTCTTTTAAGTTGTTAATTTAATGCACCTATTTGAAGTTTTGTATGTTTTTAAGTTTCAAATAGGTCCTCAAAAGGGTAATAAGGATTTATTTGAAACTTAAAAAACTTAAAGGACTAATCTGGTATTTTTGTCAAACTTAAAGTACAAAAAAATATATTTTACTTTGTTTTGTTAAATTAAGATATCATTTGCGCGCAATTGTAGAGATTAATCATTCGAAGTAACTAAGAATAAATTTAAGAGGTTAACATCTCTCAACAAATGTTCTTCCGTATACCGGTCAGGGATCAAACTCTAAACGAAATGGTTAAGTGATCCAAATATTTACCACTTGTTTCACGCTATTTTGAGAGAGATCGTAATTTTTTGTGTGTAAACTGAAAAATTCTCTACGCGCAATTGTAAAAACTAATTCATCGAGTTAGATCACACCACAATAGATGAGAAAACTCATCTTTAAGAGATGTAACATTGGAGTATTCTCAATGATAAAGTCAAACCCAAAAACATGTGGTTAAGCAAAGGCTTTAATCGTTTCATCAAAATGCTCTTGATTGAGAGATCCTCGTTTAGTAGAGGCCCAGAAGCCAGAAAGACATTAATGCACAACCGTCTATCATAAGTCACTATCATGGCACTTAAGTTTTATTTATGTTGATGGATAGCATTAACACTTGTATTTTTTGTGCATGTAAACATATCAAGTAGGTATAATTGCCGTACTGAATGGTTTGTTATTAAACTTTCTTAATTTGAGGTTTAGTATTATTAACCACAAGTTACATGTTCATAATGTATTGTTAATTATGCTCTATATTAGTATCATTTTTATGCTCTATAATGTAAAAATTAGTCATCAACAAAATAAGTTGATAATGTATGCACTAATAGCATGATTACCAAAAGTATACAATAATCATAATCGAAGACCATTCAAATCTAATCTAAAATTAATTGGATTTGATTGAACCATATTTGATTTTAAAATCAAACCGATTGAATGATGATATAACAAAATCAAAGAGATCATATCAAGTTCAAGTGATGTTTCTTCTTAAAATTCAATTCAATTTGTAAATACCTCTGAAAGGAGATGACATTAGAAGTAGTAGCAATTACTAGAAACAAACTTAAGATTGAAACCTGCTTTGAGATTGGGACATGGTATAACGTGGAGAGTGATTCAGCTGCTAACAAGCACAAGTTTTTTACAAGGTGGTCTTTCTAGTTATGTCACCAAAAGGTCCAACTCTAACCTCAAACATGCGATTACAGGTATGTCATTGTGCGATGTTCCCTGGCTAAAATAGGAAAATCACTCGTAGAAATCAAATCTAGCTTCATTAGACTCCACAAAGAACAACTATAAATTAAGTAAAGTAAAAAAGTTTTGCATATTAACTCTCGTAGCCATTTTTCGACTTCTAAATAATAATAAAAGGTTAAAGCTTTTAGATTTCTTTAAATTTTTAGTGAGAGATATTGGAGAGATTTCATGTCACTCCTAAATATACAAAGAAGTATGGTAACATTTTTAGAATCATTTTTGTTTTAGGTTTTTTGAAATATATCAAAATTTCTATTTTCTCATGTTGCTTATTTTCCACAAAGTTCTTACATGAGTTCATAGAAAACATTTTTTCTAAATTTTTAAGCTTAAAAATTGAAACATTACCTGGCAAAAATGCCGAAATTATTAGACCGGACGACACGACTGGGGTTCGAACCCCGGCACCTCCACTTTGTGTGTGTGAATTTATGATGGCTTTGTCATTTCGTCTATATACCCAAAAAAATTGAAACATTACATTTATTATAAAAAAAGATCGTGTCTTATGAAAAAAAAATGAAACTTTACACTTAAAATTTTGGCCAAATATCATTTTTAGTCCTTTAAGTTTGACAAGAATTCCGGATTAGTCCTTTAAGTTTTTTAAGTTTCAAATAGGTCCTTTAAGTTGTTAATTTAATGCACCTATTTGAAGTTTTTTAAGTTTTTAAGTTTCAAATAGGTCCTTAAAAGGGTAACGGTGTAATAAATTAACAACTTAAAGGACCTATTTGAAACTTAAAAACTTAAATGACTAATCCGGTATTTTTGTCAAACTTAAAGGACCAAAAGAGGTATTTGGCCTAAAATTTTTCTTATATGAGTTCGTAGAAAACAATCTTTCTAAATTATTAAGTTTAAAAATTGAAGATGGTATATTTTTTTGGTACTAGTTGAGGACTTTAAATAGTAACTTTTTATAAAAGTTTATGTAATAAAGTGTATTGAAAATTGAAAACTTTGACATTTTAAAAAATAATTACTTGATTTATAATGTTAACGGGCACTAGACCCTTGATTATTTTAACAAACATTAGGTGCACCCGTTTTTCTCTCTCTCAAATCCTTCTGACCCTCTTCCTCTCTTCTTTTTCTCTCTCAAAACTCTCTAATCTCTAACTCTCTCGTCATGTACCTTGCACTTATCCTACCATCTATATTTCCATTAACACGTCTTTTTTGGTTACCTTACACTTACCCTATCACTCTTACCTCCATTGATACATCGTTTTTTCTCCATGTCGAAAATATTCATAAACAAAACTTGTAAATCAGGTTTGCACATGTCAAAAATATCATGAAATTGTGTTTAGTAACCCATCATCTCTGATTGTTCAGTGTAACACCCTAAACCCTGCATACTATTTTTAAATAATAATGTAACAAATATATACAATATTTTAAGGTGTTACTCATCATCATTCAATACAAATTCAAAACTCAAGTATATAATATAATATCACATCGGAATAATCTCAATCAACATAAGTCATATAAGACATAATTCGGAATAAATACATTTTCAAATGAACTCAAGGTTCATCAAACATAATCTAATAACATAAAGACAACTCAACTGTCCTAATCAGAGCACTAGTATGCTAGACTCCAAAGGAAATGCGATAAAGGACGAGTAGGCTCCAAAGTCATCCTCAAAAAACTCACATCAACTATGCGTCATCAACCTACAAGTCTACCCTTAACAGGCGTAGGTGGCAACCACATTAAGAGGGTGAAAAATATTCAACAAAAGGAAAACATGAACGCGTGTATAGTTTCAAGATAAACAAAACATCATGTATACAAGTAATCAGATAATCAAGTAATATTCTCATGTGTACTCATCTAAATAATTAAATAGATTCAATAAACTTCCATCAATCATCACAAGAATATCAACAGGAAAATCAACATCATCAAATAATCATCGAGTTGAATACACAGAATTCGCATCTCATCATTATCGTCAAATCACACATCTTCCACATAGATACACACCATCAATACAAACACCTTCACATAAACTCATAGTCATGTATGCAATACACCTAACTCAACTCTATATGCATGTGGTACCAAGTTTTGGATATCAGAGTTATGTTACTGAGTGATCCCACAACATCTTTGGATAATCAGAGGTATGTTACTGAATTAATCCCACAACGTCTAGTACATAAATGTACGATTTCACAGCGTCTAGTACATACATGTACGATTGGACTGACCATGAATGCATGGATACCAAGTATAGACTCGACAATGCAAAACATCATATAGTTCATCGTTATATAACCACTTCATCATATAACATAATCAACACATCATATCATTGTCAAATCAATACATCCACTAACTATATATGAGTTGAGATTATAATATGACAATCGTAGGTTTCCCCGAGGTTGCCATACAACCTAGGATAGGTTTCCCCTAGGTTGTACTATAAGAGGTCATAAATGGACTCTTGCACTAACTTCTGAGTGTTATGTGAAATGAAGTCAATGTTACTTACGCGGGTAGATTACTGACCTGGGAAATAAGTTATAGATTAAGAAGGATTAATACACCTTTAACTATAGGTTAAGAATACCTAGTACCCTAAGAATTTTTAAAGATGCAGAGACGTGTCTCGTGTAGTTCCCGCTAGTTGGAACGGCAAAGGCTACGTATAAGTTAAGAAATTAATTAAAAGTTAAGTTGTGTCTCCTGTATTCTCGCTAGTTAGAACACAGGGGGTTCCGGATAGAGCTAGAACGGTGGAGTTGCCATCCGCGAGGATAGCCGCACAAAAGCAAGTTAATTAAAAAGTTAAGTTGTGTCTCCTGTATTCTCGCTAGTTAGAACACAGGGGGTTCCGGATAGAGCTGGAACAGTGAAGTTACCATCCGTGAGGATAACCGCACAAAAGTAAGAGGAGTCTGATGTTAGCCTGATATGATAGGAGTTTCACCGGTAGCAGGGAATGTATCCGGGGTTACTCCACTCGGGTCCATTCCATAAAATGAACCAAGATAATAATTGTTTGTTACACGCTAACTCTCTAACATAATAATAATAGCAAGACGATTATAAATGCAATCATACTATGGCAGTTATCAGATAGTGATCCTAGTTCCCCATTGATCACTAAGCTAAGTAGATAGCAATCTAGTTTCTCCAATTACTCAGTAAAGCAAACAAGAACATGTATAAACCCAAAATGGGTTGAGATTAGAATATGGAAATCGTAGGTTTCCCCGAGGTTGCCATACAACCTAGGATAGGTGGAGCTCACTGAGACATTATGTCTCATCTCAATCCATTTGATTCAGTTTCAGGTAAGCAAGTGGTTCGTGATGAAGTTTATCAAGAAGAAGCTGAGTGGAGTGCAATTGCTCGACATGCACCAGTCCAGGATTTTGTCAGCATATATGTATATATGTACATGATAGTGGTACTTTATCAGTTGTATGAAACGAGCGAAATTTGTATTCCTTCAGTGGTATCTTATTAGTATTGAAAATTTTAATGTATCCAGTATCAAGTTTTAATACACATACTAAATATTCTAGATAAATTTAGTGTGTGTGTTACAAAATCTCACAGTTATGAGGATTGTATTATCCCATATTTGATGAACCAGAATACTTCTTGTGTGTAAATTCTCTAACTCTTACCCTTTACATTAAGTATGCATGAATCACCATACACTCATCATTTGTTCTAACTAATTATTGTTTTCCAAGAACATGCATGAGAAATGTATTTACTAAATGTATGATCAGAATTTAAAAATGGTCACGATTCAGCTCATTCTTGTGACTATTTCTTTCACTTTAGTATATATAGTGTTATCTTACTTACAACCAGTTTGAATAACAACTATTTTGATTAACAATTAGTTTGAATAACGGCTAGTTTAAATAACAACTAGTTTGATTAGTGACTAGTTTGAGTAACAGTTAGTTTGACTAATGGTTAGTTTGTGTACTGGCTGTGAGTACAATGCATGAAAACTAGGGTTTCAGAGTCTGTTTAAGTCATGCCTTGGGAATGATCCCAAGGTTACTATTTGTAGCCTAGACTTGGGCCTATCTGGCCATAGTTTTGGGCCCAAATCGTAAAGGGTCAAAACCATGACTAGGGCGCCCTCGTAAGCTGCTGAGGGCGCCCCCAGAGGGTGTCTTTTAGGGAGGTCACCTAGGGTTATTGATCAGTGCATTTTGATGCACATTTCCCTATGTTTTTACTTTTACATTTCCATGTTTTAGTTTGGTTATTTTTCCCTTTTAATGTGTTTTTATAATTTAATTTATTTTTACACTTATTTAATTTTCGCACTTTATTTTCAGCTTTAACAGTCTGCGCGAATAAATTCATAACTGGAGCTACGGGAATCGGATTGAGGCGTTCTACCAGTCGACGGAAAGCTAAGAGAAAGAGCTACGACTTTCATTCAGAAGTCGAGAACTGAATCGGACTGTAGCAGGGCCAGAAAATCCATTGAAGTTGCAGCTTTAGTTTTATTTTAGTTTTGGGTCGTTAGTTTTGGGCTTGGGTTGTATTGTCCGACCCGGTTCGGATTGTGAAACCCTTATTCTGTTAAAACTCTAGAGCCGCGTACTGTTCATAATATTCACTATTCACGATTTTTGATATTTTTCTTACGCTTGCAAGAACGATGGAGAACTAATCGCTTTTGAGTCGGTCTACCGTAATTCAGGTTCTAACACTTGAGATTGTTATAATGTTAATTTCTGTTTAATTCCGTTCAATGATATTTCATATTCTTGTATGCTTAATTCAATTACATGAAATACATTGATTCAATTTGGTTGATTGTATGATCCTAACATAGACACTTTTACGTTTGCTTAATTCGTTTTTGTGTTTGAACAATCATGTTTGCTTAATTCATGAAAATTTATACCGTTTGCTTAATTCGGATAATAGGATCATACATCTTGCAAACCCTATCGCGCTTGTCATTGAGTTTGTATCCAGATAGGAATGAACGCTTAGGATATTAAAATTATAACAATCGATGATAGTAGGAACCGAATCGGTAGACTGGCTTATTTTATAATCGCTTATTTAATCTATTTTATTAAATCGATCCATAAAATCAAACCCCCCCCCCCCCCAATTCGATTTTATTTGGTTAATACATACAAGAATCCCTGTGAGAACGATATCCGAGTCACAGTTGTCGCTAAACTACCGTTTTACAAAACACTCGTTTTTGATCCGTGCGCGACAGCGGATCAAATTGGCGCCGTTGCCGGGGATCCTTATTGAATTAGCCAATAGTTTAGTTTTAGGTATTGTTTGTTTTGTTTTTCTGCGTTTTCGCTGTTTTCGCGTCCGAACGTCCGACCTGGTCCGAAAAAACCCGGTTTTTGAAAAATTTTGTCCGATTGCATATCTTTTTTCCTATTGGGAGTAGAAAAATCCCAGGATCATTTGTCCCCTACTACAAAGTAGTTACGGGACTTTGCTTTCAAATTCCCAAATTCCTCATTTTTCTATTTTTTACGAATTTTTTACTGTTTTCATAGAGTCGAAAAAAATCGAAAAAATTCTCAAAATTCTAATTTCACTTCATTAGATTAATTTTGGTGTTTTTATATTTTTTTGAATTTATTTTAATCATCTTTCTGTTTGTTTTTGCATTTTAGGGACATTGTTGGCATTTAGAGAATTGTTGCTACATTGCTGCATTAGTCCTGGCCACTAGGTCTTCTTGTTCCGATCTTTTTGATTTTGATCCTGAGGTAGAAAGAACTTTGCACAGACGACGTAGAGCAGTCCAGGCTAGCAATAGTTCACCGCCCGTAATTGATTCTGACACTGATTCTGATTACTTGCATAACTTGTTTGATTCAGACTCTGAAATTGTTTTTGATATGGCTGACCAAAGAACTTTAAGGCAGTTGGCTGCCCCTGACTTGAATTATAATGGTTTATGCATTGAGTACCCTCAAGCTGCTTTTGAATTAAAATCTGGTTTGATACACTTGTTGCCAAAGTTTAATGGTCTTGCAGGTGAGGATCCTCATAAGCATTTGAAAGAATTCCAGGTTGTGTGTTCTACACCATTGAGGCCTGAAGGAATCACTGAAGACCATATCAAGCTGAGAGCCTTTCCGTTTTCACTACAGGGTGCTGCCAAGGATTGGTTATACGATCTTGAACCGAATTCCATCACAACTTGGAATGATTTGAAAAAAGTCTTCCTAGAGAGATACTTCCCTGCCTCCAGAGCTGCATCAATCAGAAAGGATATATGTGGTATTAGACAAGGTAATGAGACATTGGCTGAGTATTGGGAAAGATTCAAACAGTTGGTATCCAGTTGTCCTCAGCATCAGATTACCGAGCAGTTACTCATCCAATACTTTTATGAAGGATTACTACCTATGGATAGGAACATCCTTGATGCTGCTAGTGGTGGGGCACTTGTTGATAAGACTCCAGCAGATGCCAAAACCTTAATTCAGAATATGTCACTCAACACCCAACAGTTCACAACCAGAAATAATTCTGCGGTCCAAACAAAGAGCGTGAACGAAATTCAGGTTTCCTCCTCCAACAAAGCTTTAGAAACCAGAATTGACGAGCTCACTTCCTTAGTGAAACAGTTGGCAGTTGTTAAAACTCAACCAGCAACTTTGTGTGGTATTTGTACTTCCGCCGAACACCCGACCGACACATGCCCCATTCTGCAGGATGAGTCGATTACTGAGCTACCTCAAGCTTATGCAGCAGCCCTTTACGGAAACACTCAAAACAGGTTCAACAGCATTCCTGACCTGTCCACCAACAAATATCATCCCAATTGGAGGAACCACCCCAACCTTCGATATGGAAACCAGCAGGCCACACAGCAACAGCTAGTGTTACCCCTTCCGCAACCACAGAACACTCCACCAGCTACCATTTCTGCACCTTCTGGACCTTCATTAGAGGACCTGGTCAAGCAAATGGCTGTCAACAATCTCCAGTTCCAACAAAGGACCGATTCTAGCATCCAGACCTTGACCACACAGATGGGACAGCTTGCTACTCAAATAAATAACATGCAAGCCCAAGGGTCGAACCAACTTCCAGCCCAAACAGTTGTCAATCCAAAGGGTCCTAATGCTAATGTGAGTGCAATTTCTTTGAGATCCGGAAAAGTTACAGAGCCAGCCCCTGAAAAAAATAAAAAAAATCATTGACGTAACTTCTGAACTTTCTCCTTCTGAGCCTTCCCCATCTGAACTCTCTTCTCCTTCTTCTGTTGTGGTCGAAACTGAAAAAAATAAAGAAAAAGAGTATATACCACCCGTTCCA